>CM042752.1:1612836-1628190 GCA_022496165.2 Catalaphyllia jardinei
AAATTTCAATGTAACCTGTGCAATGCAGGATATGTTGTTTACACTCGTGGCCACCTCCATGAACGTGTTGATGGACACACACAAAAATCGTTGTCAATTTGTAAACATTATGTTAGTGCTCATAACTCGAACTTGCCACCTTGTCTTTCAGAAAAATTTCACCTTGCTTGCTAAATGTACTAACAAATTTGATTGCCTCATTAAGGAGATGCTTTTCATAAGAAAACCCTCCCTAAATGTGCAAATGGATTCCAATCGTGCAAAGGTATTCACTTGAAGAACTTTTGATCCTTTGTTATTATGTTAATTTGTAGAGACTATAGTAACCAAATTTTCGCATTATTTATTCACTGTGCCTTGAAAATGGTGTCACGATGACGCCGAAACGTCGGCTTTTAACGTTAATACTTGCTTGTTTATTATTTAAGAAATAGTTATTAAACAATTAGTTGGCTAACGAAAAGGCATTTTACTGTTTGAATTTTTTCGCCAAGGTCTTTGGAATGCTTTAGAATTAAACATCTTGCAAGCGACCTCCTGACGCGTGTGAAACACAGAACTTTTCCTTGAAGTAAAAAATATCTTAACTTGAACAGCGCACCATAGAAACTTTGATCAACAATTTTTTGTCAAGCAAAGAGCATTTTACCTTTTGAATGAATGATCTGGGTCAAATATAACCGGAGATATCATTAATTTTTTTTGACAAGGACCGAATGCTAACTTAAGACAAACATTTTGTAAATGACTTGCCGACACATGCCGAAACACAGATGTTCCTTGTAAAAACGTAAAGTTTACATACTAAAATAAGGACTTCAAGTGACTGTTACAATTTTATCGTTTTTGGTATCAAGCAAGTGCCAAAGACACGGTAGTTTGTCGGCGAATTTGCGAAGTGATTGAAAACTCGAAATATGATAGCTTTCATTCATCAGCATGACCTTTTACCAATACGCAAATTTTTGCCGCTCACGTTTCCCATAAAATAATATTGCTTCATGTAAAGAAACTCGTAACTCTTCTCTAAAATAGCTGTTATCAATAGACAATATTCGTATTCCCCAACGGTCCTGGGACGAGTGGCCCTTGAGCATGAATGCGAGGCTAATGCGGCGAAAAGTTAAAGGGACGTCCAGTGTTTATGTAGTGAATTCTTCGATTTCGCGTGAAAATGCCGAAACATCACTGCTGTGCCTACAATTGTGCCAATAGCAAGGCAAAGAAAAAGGACCCAGCCAAATACCCCGAAGTTGCAAGTGTTACTTTTCATTGTTTTCCATCAAATAACGAGAAAAACAGTACGCTCCTGGAATGAGTGAGCAAGAAAGACGTCGAAGGTGGATCGCGGCATGCCGGCTGGAAAGCCTAAATGTCACAAGGCATACTGGAATATGCTCTAAACACTTTGAAGGAGGTCTAGGGCCAACAAAGGCAAACCCTGTTCCTACCATATTCGATTTTCCGAAAACATCTCCAGCGAAACGAAGTGAAACAACGCCCGGATCCGGAGGCCAGACGGTTGAAGAACACTTCCTTAACGAACAGAACTCACAAGGCAAGCAAACCTGGCCAATCAATGGTTTGAAAACACAACAAAAGTGTTATAGGCGAAAAAATTGGTAGTCAGGACTTGTTGATTGCGACACCGGAGTGACATTACAATAAAATGGGTGATCAGCATCTGTTACTCGAAAAGCCTCAGACTGCAGAACTCCATGTGCATCCTGAGAAGATTAAAGACGGTTAGTACATCATGATGAAGCTGTCCAGACAGACTTAACAGCAGAAGAAATCACCAGAATGGAACAGGTGCCCTTTAAACAGCGAGATGAATTAAAGAGAGATTTGTTTATGGAGGATGTACAACGAGATGGTAGTTCAGTCAAGTTTTACACTGGCTTACCTTCACTCTCGTGTCTGCTCATGTTATTTGAGTTTCTCAAGCTTGTTGCAAATTGCATGAAGTAATTGGATGGCAAGAATAAGACCCGAGCAGACACATATCAGGTAAAACTATAGTAATCAATAATCTTTATTTTTCTGTAAAATTTTTTATGTAAAAAAATCCAATTATATTTCCTGATTCCTTTCCACCAGTAAAACCTATTCTGTCTTTCTATTCTGTAAGTAAAGCGAGTCGCAATCAAAGTATCTTTTGAAAAATAAAAAGTATTTTTCCCTGTTTTACATCACTTAAGTGCCTGTTCTCCAGCTTCGGTTATATATTTGTATAGCACATGGTTGTTGATTGGTAACAATAGAATAGCAATAATATTGCAAAAAATAAATACATGTTTCTCTGTTTATTGTTCCTAAAGGAGAACACTGACAAGGGTAAACCTGGCCACAAAAGGCAGCTACCTTTATTTGCTGAGTTTGTGATGGTTTTGGTCCGCCTTTGATTGGGTTTGCTTCAGAGACAAATTGCAGATATCTTTTGCATTTCCCAGCCATCAGTTTCAAAAATCTTTACAACTTGGATAACCATGTTATACCATGTGTTCAAACAAGTACTCATAAGGTGGCCATCTAAACAGCTGGTTAAAAGGCATTTACCAAAGTGCTTTTCCAAGTATCCGAGAACACGTGTTATTATTGATTGCACAGAATTAAAGGTTGAGAAACCCAGTGCCACCTCTTCTCAAAAAGTTACTTGGAGTGATTACAAGAGCCACAATACATTCAAATTACTTGTTGGAATCACCCCTTCAAGAGCATTTAGTTTTGTCTCTGATCTTTACTCTGGGGCAATATCTAACCGTACAATAACTATCAGGTCGGGCTTAATTGAAAAGCTAGAGCCCATGGATGATGTCATGGCAGATCAGGGATTTAACCTAAGAGACCTTGTCACCAAGAGAAATGCAACACTGAACATACCCCCATTTGCAAAGGGGAAACAGTTGTCAACTAAAGCATGTACTAAAACAAGAAGGATAGCATCTCTTAGAATTCATGTTGAGAGAGCCATCCAGAGAATGAAAAAGTTCAGATTATTGCAAGGGGTCATCCCCATAAGTATTGCTGCAGTGGCTAACCAGACTGTATTTGTCTGTGCAGCTCTTTGTAACTTGCTAAAACCACTTGTTAAAAAGTAAATGCCATTATGTATTTACACTGGGGGGGGGGGGGGGGGGGTGTACTCCCAGAAACATTGGGTGGGGGTGTGCAACCTACTTTCCAAACTTCTTACCCTATTTATGATCAAAATCTGTGATATTCCCTACCCTCATTGACCGACCAAAAATTTGAAACCCTATTTATGACCTGACTCTTAAATCAAAACCCTGTTTCTGACCAGTAATATAATAAGTTCCCTAGTTCAGACCAATGTTAAATTACCATAAACATAATTTGAAACGGATTTCACTAAAAAAGTTAACGTTAAAAAGCAACGACGTTTCGACCGTTCGACTGTCATTTTCAAGTTGAAAAGTAAAAATTTTTGTAGGCGTTTAAAATATATACAATCGATTATAAAAATGCTAATGAGATACTGGCTAAAACACTAAACTATTTACATAGAAACAATACAAATAAAAATTGCGGCATGAATGAATAATAAAGAAACGCTAAGTAAAAAGCTTTGCGCAGATCGAGTCACTCCATCCACTTGCTCCTAGAAATGTCCTTCGAATTGAAAAAGCTGGTTTTTTGTAGCAATCTCTAACAGCTCTATAAGGTCAATTTTTGGGATGTTAAGGTCATATTCTTTATTGAACCAATCATCTCTGAAAGCTTTCTCCGCTAGGATTTCGATTGTTCCATCCACTGGTACGTTTGTGAAAAGAGACGAAACATCATATGACACTAAAAGGTCCTGTTCGTCGATTTTCATCTGAAGGTTTAACAGAGAATTTTATGATGTTGTGCTTAAAATAGACATTCTTGTTCCTTTGTAGATTGTACACATGTCCATCCCAGTGTAGCCGGTATCCTTCGAGAGACTTGTATGCCTTCAGGGATTCTGGGTCATAACCTTTCTTGTTTATTAAATAGCAGTATAAATCTCCCCAGGCAAAGTTTGGGGCATCTGAAAAATCAGTGCTCCAGTCAACATGGAGATTAAAAGGATTCGGGATTGTACCATCTTTTGTAACCAACTTCGCATTCACAACATCACTTAAGGACTTGCTGTCGTCTGTCAATTCGAGAGCAAGTTCGTGAGCTTTTTCCGTCAGTTCGACTAATTCTTCCTTTTTTTGTTGGAGACAGATATTCCTCGAGCCTGCAGGTATGTTTTAAGCTCTGGAACCTTCCAGTTTTTAAAATTTACTTCCTTTTCCGCCAAACCACCCATAACTTTCCATAACTTTCTTGTATTTTCGCGGCAACTTCCCTGCATTAGCCTCGCATTCATGTGAAATAGAGTTCATCGCCAACTTAATAGAAGACTGTTGGCATCACAAGAAGACAAAAGATTTCAATATTTTCACAAACATGGTTCGGCAGTGTTTAACATTTGAGTCATACATACGACACAAGGCATGCAAGGACAACTCTCTTATATATTGGCCAATAAAAAGTTTTTCTAGTAGTTGCAGCTTTGTATTTTTAGCTGAGACTCGCCTGTGCCTTTCGCTTCACTTTGCGTTTTCACTTACGTATACCCTGTCTCGTTCCTTTCAAAGAACCGCAAAGAACTGCAAAGTTCCTGCGGTTTGAACATCCTACCGCAAAGAAGTTCCTGCGCTTTTATCGTGCAGCCGCAAAGAAGTTCTTGTGGTTTCCAGGACTCAAGCTCAAGCGACCCGCAATCAGCCGCAAGAAGAACTTCTTCTTGCGGATGCGAAAAGAAGTTCTGACACATGCATTATTTTTGGGCTGTACTGTAGATCAAAAGGGATTTAAGTCATTCTACACCTTACAGAACAGGTGTTGAACTAGGATAATAAATTCAAGGCAAGACATCTTACAGGGGGGCCAGCTTGTCCAGGTTTTCCAGGAGATCCTTGATTTCCGGGTGAGCCCTAGATAGCAACAATGAAAATATTCAGTGTCAGAAACAATCAAGTCAATGCTACTGATGATTCATGTCAAACTCTGAAGAGATGCATTACAACAGCAAAAGGAAAACAATACATTTTACGCCAAATGACACCACAAGAATCTATCCTAGTTTCCATAGCAAGATGGCTATGGTACAATCTGCATCAAACCAAGTGTTCCATACAACCAGAGCTCTAATATCCCAGTTTCTTTGGCATTAAGTAAATTGGAGTATTTCTACTCTCTTCTGGATGGTATGCTAGTTCACTGCAGAGGCATCCCCAGCATTACATGCACAGATACCTTTTTTGATGGAGTAAGGCAATGTGGGATTAAAGTGTCTTGCCCAAGAACAGAATGCAGTGACCCTGATTAGGATTCAAACCCAGATGTTCCATTACGAGTCCAGTGCGCCCACCATTAGGTCACTACACTTTTACTCCATAACATGAAGGGACTTGGAATATTGCCACTGACTGCTAAGTGTGATGCTTGAACATCCCAGGCTGCTTTCAGTGTTTCACCAGGTATTTTCAGCACCCACCTGCAGCGTAATCGTTGGTGACTACACTGCCTGAGTCAAATATCAGGCATAGAAGTCAAGGGGAATAATATAAATGCTTTAACATAAATCTACTAGTTGTTCAAAACTTTATCAAAAGCTGCTTCACAGACACTTCAAAAATGCAGAGTCAGCAAATATTTTGTCAGCAACTGCACAATGCTGTAAGCTACCCACTACAGTCAAACACTGGTCGATTTATACCTAATTCTGAACAGAGCATAACACTGCACTGTGAGAGTAAATTCTAGGTTTTGCCCAGGAACACACACAGTGATCCTGGCCAGCACTCAAACTTCGAGTCCAACATGCTAACTAACATTCAGGCCACTGTGTCGCCCCATGCATATTGCTCCAACAAGGACAAGGAAACGATACAACTGCCACAAACATTATTGTTATTAATGATTTACATGTATTTGTTAATAATGGCATTTTTACCGGTCGTCCTTGTTCTCCTTGGTCTCCCTTGCTGCCAGGAGCACCCAACTGACCCTGTTGGATACAAAAGAGTGAAACTCAAATCACCACAAGGGTTACTTACAGGATTCAACACAAGTATTGTTTAATTAGTATTTGGCAGAGTTCTTTAACATTCATTTTACTCCATACTTGACGGGATTGCGTGTGTTTTGTTTACTTTTTACCAATGAAGACACTTGGTGATGCTTATCATAAGAAATATGAATCTCATTAGAGTTCAATCCTGGATATACATGTATCTGTACAAATTGGTGTGAAATGAGAATTCATTTTGAGACAGAATACCGGGAAGTCACAGGTAACTTAAATCCTATTAAGAGCTTAGGAGTTTTTTCCTAATTTTCCCACGCTCATGGCACACAGATAAATAATTAAGATAAACGCCATTCAAAGTCGAGCAATAAGTGCCAAAATTATTATTTTACTAAAAATTTACTTATAGCTTGGTAGTTTTTTGAATACTGCGAGCCATCTCACTTTAATTCATTTCTCCCAGTGACCACCTGAGTAAACACTTATAAGCATTCTTGAGAAAGTTAATGTCAACCTTCAAAACAAGCTTAAAACATGTTATTTTATAAACATTTCTTAGGAGTATGAACAATTTAACATGCCTTCCAAATTTAAGAGGGTGTGGAGTTTCTTTGAATGTGTTATGTTATTTTGTTTTAGAACTGATATGAAACATCTAGCTTGATTAAATATGGATAATTTCAAATTCAATTTTCTTTTGCACATTCACCTTGAGAGCTGAAGTCTTGATAAGTTCTTCTTAACTGTATTCAAAATATTACCATGCTATATGGCGGGTCTTGGTAACTAAATTCCTTTACTGCTCGAATGTTCAGTGGAAACCATTTTACACATCAGAATCCTACTGGTTAGAATTATACTCTCCCTTTTGATTCTGTCTCCCTCATAATCGCCTTTGTTTCCTTTTCAATCTAGCAATATTCATAACTTCGGTCTGATCTGTGAATACCAACTGTTTTTTTAGTCACATTGGAGTAAGATGGCTCACAATTCTTTAGACTACTGTCTCAAGCATTACATTAAATCTAGCCTGATGACATACAAATAGAACGTTAATTTAAGTAGACCTGTTAACCATTCTTCAGAAATCAGCCAATCTCTAAATGATACGTAATTTGGTGCAGGATTGAGAACTGTCATTAAGAGGCCAAAACCTCAAAACTACTCTGCAAAGTGTTTAATAGCAAAATAACATACCGCAGTTCCTGTTGGACCTGGTCGTCCAGGAGGGCCGGGAGGTCCTTTGATGCCCTTCATAAGGAAGAGAAGATAATTAGCGAAAATACATAATTAAGGCACATGACCTTATCAATTGAGTTGGAGGGCCAGATGAGTAAATGTCATGGTGTACAAGGTCTGTTCAATAGAGAACAAGAGCCATATATTTTCAGACCTCAACACTTATGGTAGCCAACTGGCCATACGCTGGTAGAAATTTGGTTTCGACTAGTAGCGAGAAACCAAAATGAAATTGGCTGAACTATAGTTGAAAGACAGACCTAAAAAAATTTTCTTGTGATCATAGTCACAGATGTAAAATAAACAGCAATATGGATGGATGGATTTTTCCAACTTGCAATTATGTAAAAATACCCTTTTACGCTGATTTCTAACTAATAAAACAAAAACTAACTCAGTACCGGTTCTCCACGTGGTCCACGGGGTCCTTGACTTCCCACTGGTCCAGAAGGTCCCTAAAATGTCAGTTCAAATTATAACAAGAAAGTAAGTGTAATTCCTAGAGTAATCAAGGAATGACTACAATTTTAAAAATTAAAACAGTAACATTTCAAACCTATATTTATAAGAAACCGTTTTCTATATAATTTGTATTCATCAAGAATCCAGCAAACATGAAAGTAACTAGTGGGAATTACTAGCTACGAGGCAGTTGCAGGAGGTTACAACATCTAGCATTGAGCAAATCTCAGCTCCCCTCAACTAGCCTGTCTTGCAGATGCTAACATTGCGACAAGAATGCATTTAAGTGGCAATGTTTTAAAACCCTTTAACATGATGGAGTAGCATGCTACTTTTTATCTTCAAAAAAGTGTACATACCATTTGCCCTGGTCTGCCGGGTAATCCAGGTGTTCCTGGTAAACCACGAGGACCCTGTGACAAACACAGCCATACACTTAACTTCTTTTCTGAATCATGGCTAACAAAGTTGACTTACAAATTGTTTAGAGTTTACAAGCAAGGTAATTTCCTGCTAACAAACTTAAGGAAGACCAAGTTCACAGGATAGCATATTGTTTTAACGAGTGACTCCTTAACTTCATCAAACCACCTTTAGTTAATGGAAATCCTGATTGAAGGTGTTGACAAGAGCTTCAACCCATGGAAAAAAAGCATTCGCAAAAACAAACATACAAAGGTGTAAGAAATACATCATTGCACCACTATGCATATGAGCATTAAAATATTTAATATTTCCATGAATTGCAGCATTGTGCTTTGGCTGATTTGCCATTTACAGAACCAGAATTTTTGGCTAAAAAAACAGCATGGTACAGATAATTTGAGTGAAAAGGTTGTGTTAAAAATGGGAAATCTCCTGAAAGATGTACACCACTCTTTTGATTCCAATTAAAATGACCAGAAAATCACTGTACTATTATGTCCAATCATGCTTGCACCTTGCATCTTGCAAGGGATTAAGCTGTAGAGACCAGCTCATTTCTAGTGGTTTACTCATGCGAAAGGTACATGAGTAAAGGGGGTAAGTTTCTTAAGAAACTGTGGTGCTGCGTCGGTGGGAGTATTACAAGATTATTTGAATAGTTTTATCAACTGAGTTGATAATGTGAATTAGCCACCGTAAAGAGATTCAGAAGCTGACGTTTTAAGCGCTAGCCCTTCGTCGGAGCGAAAGGTACATGAGCCAAGTTAATACATGATAGACTTAACTTGGCTAGTCAAACCCTCAGAAGGGTAAAGTAATTAAGCAGTCCAGCTGGGACCATTCAATTACATCAATTACAATCAATCTTCTCTTGGTATTTGGTATTGTATTTTATATAAAACATTCAAACCTCCCGAAAGCGACCACTCAAAATGTGAAGCCAGCACGACAGGTGGTCACTAACGAGGGGTTCCAAATATAGCCATTTGACTTGGAAACTTTTGGTATTTTGGAAAAATGGTCACTGAGGAGAGACAGTCACTTACACAAGCTGGTTGTAAAAGGTTTGACTGTATGATTAATTCTTCTCACATTTAGATTGCATCTTATTCATGATTTATTGGAGGTCAGATGCAAATTTGATGTCAATAACAATTTTCAGGTTTCTTTATTATAATATTGATTGGATGGATTCCATATTGATGTGCATCTGTTCAATAATGGATAACAGAACACATTAAAACATGGTAAGAACATCAGTGACTAACTTGCCCAACAGCTTGTTTGCCACTTTTTTGTTTAATTCTTACCACATTTTGATGCCATTTGTCATCTATCAGTGAACAGACATACGGCAACATGGAATCTATCAACTTACAGTGTCACCACGGCTACCAGGAGTACCATCTGATCCAGGTACACCATCCTCGCCCTAACATGAAAATAAGTCACAACAAAAGTTATATTTTTAACAATAAAAATTGGTAGTTTTTGTCAAAGTAACAGAAAATATTTGCCTACATGAACAACACCAGACAGCCTATTTTAATAAATTGCATCTATGTTTGCTATACCAAATATAATGTTCTTGAAAATTTTTTGTAAATGAAGAGAAAAAAAAGACAACTGTAAACAAAGATTGTTCTACTGACATGTGAGAAGAGCAAAAATTTAATGTTACAGAAAAACCTTTTCTCCTGGTGGGCCTGACTGTCCTGGAGGCCCAGGAATCCCATCCTGTCCCTGTAGAAATGAGAAGTAAACAAGGAAGAAGCATTACTTAAAGGGGAACTGTCAGGCATATGGTGTCAAAAAGTGAAAGACTTATTCCTGTTGATGGAAACCCAAATAAAATTGTCTACTGTAGTTAAGTTAAAACATAGCGTATAAATGCAGCTTGTAAAGAAGAGATATAACAAGTTACACATGTATAAGGTTGTGATGTTAAATTGTTAAGTCTAGCAGTATCAATAACGCAGAAAGCATACAGAAACAGCGACCATTGATGTAAGGTACAGATCAAGTTTCATGACCTTTTGCAACACAAATGGAGTTTATATACACAGCTAGTCAGTTGTTGATTAACTGGCTGTTGTCAAGAGGACATTTTGGTAGGTGTGATGTGCTTTAGTGGAGAGGTAGCTGTTGTAGAAAGATCAAAATAAGAGTGAATGTATGCAGCATCTGCCAGGATAAAAGTGACTTTGAGGTAGAAACACAAAAAAATTGCTTCTCAATCCTTCACACTACCTCCACGTATTTTCAGCTGAAAATCAAGGGGGCCTTAAACCGGTTGGGAAAACCCCTCATTAAACAAACAAGTTAATCAATAATGTTAATTTAACACTTTCATTTTAATTTTCTGTGTTAAAATACCCATGATTGTTTTTTCTATCATCATATTTTCTAGTGCTTCACCTTCGCGCTCTTATTTAGTATTCATATAATATTCTATTAAGTTCTCTTTCATATCACACACTGACTAGCAGTTTATTTGTATTAGCAACTGATGATGGATGTTGGTCATCCAAAACATGTTTTGCAGACTTTTAGTTATTTCATATCTGCTACTAGTGACTGTTGTAGAAAGGTGACCATTGTAGAGAGATGGTTGTTGTGAGAGACGGCCATTATTGAATGTTTGACTGTACAGGATCAACTAAATGGAAACACTTCAATTGGTGCAACTTACCGGCTCTCCATCCTTTCCGTCGTATCCACGTTCACCAGTGGGTCCTTGATCTCCCTAAACAATTAAGATAAACGAAAAATTTTATTTACCACATTTCATATAAGAAAATTCAATAAAAACACAAGGCAACATATTACTAGCCATAATTACTAACCCTGACCCACACTGGCTGTATAGTAACGAATTTCTTTAATCAATGAATTTATAATGCAATGTACACACCCTTGATCCTTTGGCACCTGGTGGTCCCACTCGTCCTTGCTGTCCTGGTAAACCCTAAAGAAAAATAACAGTGAACTGAGCACAATGATCTATGTCACATATGATTGTAACTCAAGCATTTGCTCTAATAGTTGATATAACATTCAGTCAAAGTCAAAGTCAAAACTCAAACTACTTTCAGTAAAATGGACAACACCACACCAAGAAGGTATGCATGAGATCAGTTGAACAACAAGACCATTCAGTCTACATGGATCAACCTGCAAACAACTCTATAACACTTACCGCAAGGCCAGGGGAGCCAATCGGGCCTGGTGGGCCACCAAGTCCTCGCTCACCCTAAACGTTAACACAAAATAGGGAATAAGTGTCACCTGATGCACTATTTTATTCTATCCTTTCTCACGAGAGTGACATTGTCAAACCTTGAAAGTCATCATACAATAATAAAACTTATATCAGTGTGTAATTAGGTATCAAGTGTTTAAAGAGAGTGCTTCATGAATCATTCCATGCCTCTAAATCAAAATAGTTAAGTTCGCTTTTTATCAATGTTATCGCTTTGAAAACCGCACTGAGATGTAGTTCAGTAATCACAGTCATGGCAGAATGACAGATGACAAAAATTCTCAGAAGATTACATTGGATTTTTCCGATGCTGTTGACCACTGAATGTAGTTTTGACCTGTACGATTTCTTCTATTTGCATGCAAAATTAAAAAAAAAATTGCCAAAAGCAGGCACAGGCGAATAATGCAGACATATACCAAGCCTTTAAACCCTCCCTTTAACAATCACCATCATTAGAGAGGAAGATCACAAGTGTTCTGCAGGTGACTATTTTTCACATCAGTGAATAAAAATCACTTTTCGTGAACATCAAGGGTAACCATGGTGAACATGCCAAATAAATAACTAGCAACTTACAGGTTTGCCGTCAAGACCAGCAGCTCCAGGTTCACCGGGATCTCCAGGTGCACCCTACAGTACAAAAGAAATTGACATCAAATAACTAGAATTACTATACACCACCTAAGGGAATAGGGCTTTCCTTGCATTCTGATTGGCTGGCTCAAAGGTAAGTAGCTGGTACTGTTCACCCCTCAAGAAACGGAGAAAAAAAAACATGACTTCCTGTTTTGCTTCAGTTGCCAAAAATGGCAACAATTGGCTGATTATTGTGTGGTATGATACAAAAACAAATTTTTACCTCAGAGTTGGTGAAGTGGTGGATGTTTACCTTGCCTCAACACAGCTCGATAAACATCTACCACTATTCACCTCCCCTTGTTAATTAACATATCTGAAATCAATTCCAACTAATTCAATTCACTTTTCTTCACAGATCAATGCCAATTTGCATTTAATCTGGAGTAAAAAGTCCATACAGAGCTTGTTGCACACATGACTGTCAAATTTTAGTTTCATGTTTTTGTGCAACTCCATAAGCTGCTGAGCTTGAAAAAAAAATCATCATGCCTGTCTGTCATTCTATTGTCAGCTCTGATAAACAGAAGCACAAACTAGCCACAAGTTTTCAAAATAAAATTTACCAATAACTTGTTAGGTGGGCAAAAAAGGAATTTGTAAGTTGAGTCACAATTACATGTTCACGACAAATTTTTTTGTCAATTATTGACAAAAAATTTGTAAGTTGAGTCAGAATTACCTGTTCACAGTGCTCCAAGCTGCAACCATTTTGGTCGCCATGGCGAGTAGAAAAAATATTTGCCAACCAAAATTCTGGCGAAAGTCGCCAATTGGCGACCAACAGATTATAAGAGAAACTTGCTTGGAAAATTATCATTAATAGGGCAAATTTAATCAACAGTACAAGCGGCGGTATCACCTCAGTGTCCTTCTCTTTTCCCTCTCATCGTTCAAAAACTCGACATGAATGCACAAACTTACTATAGCAAAGTGCAGTTCGGCACATCAGTCCATTGTGTAATGAGTCATGAAGTGTCCTCCCCTTCACGTTTTGTTTTTGAGGACGTGTAATATGCCATGGAGTGTCCTCCCCTTCACGGTTTTTTATGGGGACCATTTTACAATTAAAGGTTACCAAAAGGCGACTTTTTGAATAAGTGAGCTTGGAGCGCCGGTTCATGAAAATTGACAAAAAAAAAACTACATTTCAAGGCCAGCACCTACTACAATTCAGTCATCCAAGGCTTACATAACCTTAAGTTTAAACAGTGAAAAACCTGTGTCCACAAGCAAGGAAAGTGATTTCAACCAAAGCACATCAATACTACTAAACACATGTAAAATTTAAAGGAAGAAAGTAGCAAGTTGATGTAATTAGTTACCTGAGAGCATGTTTAGCCCAACATTTAAAGACAACAACAACAACAACAACAACAACAACAACAAACATTTGCTAGTTAGAATCATCCATGTCTCCCAAATATTTGGAAAAAGTTTGCTAGTGGTCTCACCAGTTTTCTAGTGGAAAAATCTCACTAGCCAAACTTTGCAAGTGGACTAAAAACTTAACTTCGAGTCCTGCCTCTATCAAGCCCCCATCCTTAAGTACGTGCACCTCACTTAGTTTTCCAAGGGAGCTTGACAAAGGAAACACAGTACCAATTAACATGATAACTTATTATTTTACTTAGAGCAGAGAAAACTTACTACAATGCCAGAGGCTCCACGTTCTCCTGGAGCACCTCGTTCTCCCTAACAAGAGTAGATAGCAATCAATGAGCTGTAACATTGTTCTTTTCTAAACACTGTCTGAAGGACTTGACAGTATTAAATACTATCAAACCAACTGTTGGTCATGCACTAAAACGTTGTAACCAGCATATAAGTATGACATGTGACACCAGTTATCAATATCAACTTATTGTCCAGTTTCAATAACATAAATTGATCGACTACCTAGAAATACACACCCTAGCTCCTGGAGTGCCATCTGCTCCACTTTCTCCTGATGATCCCTGAGTAATTTTTTCAAGAACAGATTAATAAGGGGACCTTGAGCACAATTAATGAAGACAGTTCAAAATTTAGGTTCATAAACTAACAATATTTCACTGCAGGGTGTTAAAACAAGGGTTTTTGATGTTTTTCAGGAGCACTTTTCCAATTTTGTCTTTTCCTGAACACATTTACGTTTTCCAGTATTTTTAGTGTATTGGCCAATTTTTATTACACAACCCTTTAACCTTCCCAGCTAAATAGTGTTGTAAATAAGGAAAACTTCAGTAACTGGAGTTGTAGTTATGAGCTCTTTGAAGAGATAGTGTAACAGAAATTACATGTAACCTAGTAACTAGTTGTACCGGTAATCAAAGATTATGAGAGTGCGTTCAAC
Source organism: Catalaphyllia jardinei (assembly GCA_022496165.2). NCBI lineage: Eukaryota > Metazoa > Cnidaria > Anthozoa > Scleractinia > Caryophylliidae > Catalaphyllia > Catalaphyllia jardinei. The sequence continues at coordinate 1,627,270 of CM042752.1, forward strand.
GCTGTATAAACTTTTATACAGATACCTTAAATGATTTCCCTAGCTGACTTTCAAACTCAAAAACCCAACCTTTTTTTCATCAACAACCAGGGTTTTACAGAAAGATATTTCAGTGACAAAGTCCATGCCATTCTGATTGAAGAGGTCCCGGTACAAACTACGTTGCGTGACGGCCCCAGTTTCCGTAGACTCACAAGTTTAATAGGACTAAAATAGTTACATCAGCCTTCCGATTTCGTGCTAAATATTGTCACATTAACTTGTAATGTTTAAGTGCAAAAGCTAATTTGTAAAAGTATATTTTTTACGAACATTATTCTAAGCAGGAAGCTCAAATATAAGTAAATGTTTGCAATCGAGTGCTCTTTCATCGTAAACAAACTCCATGCGACTGATTCAAGTACTTTCCCTAGCCTGATTAACTAAGTACACAGTATTTACATTTCCGTTCCCTGGTTCAGGTTCACTCTTATGGATCTTGCCCTCCGAGTACTCTTCCACCTATTCCAAATAATATTCGACCGGATACGACTGACCTTTTCTGACGCAAATTGGAACTAAATCAACAAATGCAATCAAATACAGCCGGGGATTACAGCTGTTTCCACGGTTAACATCCCAAAGCCTAGGCGATCGTGTTCGTGAACATATAAAATAAACAAGCTCTTCGTGAGCCCGAATGAACATGTTTAAATAACATCATACTATTGAATATAATACTACTCAGCCTCAAAATTCCACGGCAAAAGTATCCAACGCTACCTCCATGATCGAGAGCACATGGTAAGAAAGTCCACAGTCTACATGGCCTAGTCGCGTGCTCACATGTTCGTCACATGTATCATCACATGTCTAAGTTACGGTACCAGTTTACTGGCCATGACCATAGTTAAATAATAATAACAAGCAGGCCGACATGTG
>CM042752.1:1639273-1669273 GCA_022496165.2 Catalaphyllia jardinei
CCCTAGGGAGTTAGTGAGTTTTGTTCACCCTAGGGAGTTAGGGAGTTACTGAGTTTTGTTCGCCCTAGGGCACATGAGATGCTTGCCTCCAAGCGGAAAACGTGTTTGAGTTGGGAGGTATAACAATAGACCATGAATCACTTTTAATTATCATGATAACAGTCAATGAAAACTGCATACTTCTTTCTACACTACTGGGTTTTCAATCATTCAATCCTATATAAATCTTGCAGGGGGGGGGGGGGCGCGGGGTCCAAAAGATTTTTTTATTTATTCATGTTAGCAAATTGCAAAATAAAAACTACTCAGGGAGCCAATTGCAGTGGTCTTTTTCATCACAATCCAGTTTGCCAATATAAAATGAGCAACTCTTCAAAGTATCTACAGATAGATTTGAATCTTACCATCAAAACCAAATTGCCAAGCTATTATCTAGTTATTTTCTAGTTATAAAAAAGCAATATACTTTATAAAAAAGCAATATAAAAAAGCAATATACTTTATCCACTTGCTACCCTCATTCACAAAATATTGTTTTCACTACTCAGAAATAAAATTCCTATCTTCACACCACAGTGTAATATCCTCTATACATCTATACCAATGTTAATTACTTACCTGGGCGCCTTTTTCACCTTTCAAACCCTGTAATCCAGAAGGTCCCGGTCGACCCTGCATTGAAAGAAAAGTAAGTTAATAAATATTATCCTGCTTAAAATAATCTTAAATAGAGTTTATGCTTTGGTGAGTGCCCAAGCATTCCAAAAAGAATATTAGGAAGCTTAATTAAGCATGCGCGTTTTTGAGACATGGACGGCAACCGGAAGTGAGTTATTTTCACTTTTAACTTGCCCTCACACAACCACATTCGCATTGCTAAGTATCCTTTCTCCATTAGAGATAAGTAGTATAAAAATCTGGGAGACAATACGGTCCTGGCATGTGAAATGTTCTCTCCCTATTAGCTGAGAAAATTCCCCTAGTAATTCTGCCACAGTAAGTAGAGTAACTAGTGGCTTAACAGGGTAGAGTTCCACTTCAGTGTGTACAGGATAAAACCGATCACCTTCCAGCAAAATATGTCCAGAAAATTGGCTTGAAATTGGCTGTTCCTGAAAATTTCTGCAAATTTCCTGCAAAATAGGCCGTTTTTTTCCGTGAATGTGAATATGAAAATCCTGTGAAATTTGCATTTTTTCCGCAACCTATCAGAAGCCCTGCTTATGACATCAGTGATACCTACCCTGTCTCCAGGACTACCCGATCTTCCCTGAGCTCCAGGCACACCCTGTAGAGGAGAAAAAATATAGTACAACATGATGTGAGGTTCAGTATCAAGACAAGATGCAGGTTTAAAGAAAGCACACCTAGACAATAAATGGAAGGAAGAAAAAATGTTGTCCACAAAATTACAATGAGACTTCGTCAGTACGAGGTATTTACATGAATTACACTTCAAGTTCAAGCAATAAGTGGAAAAAAATTCTACTAAAAATCCACTAGGTGGTGCCCTTGTAAAATTAAAACTTCACTTACTTATTTACTCACTTACTATATAGCACAGTAACTATTCTGACAAATGCTCTTTAGAATATCTGTCTTTAACTCACCTCGATAAGGGACCCTGCAGTTGAATTATCAAGCATTCTCGAGAAAGTTAGCACCAAACCTTGTAAGAATGCTAAAGCGTATGTCCATTTTAATTAAAATATGGATCACTTTAAATTTAGTTTTCTCTTGCAGGTTCAGCTTGAGAGATTAAGTCTCGATGATGTGAGGTTTTTTTTTATAACTTTATTTTTGCCATTATCACTCAAATTGTTATGGGAAATCATCATGATAACAATGGAAAAAAGAGTTGTACTCACCGCTGTTCCTGGGGCTCCAGCTTGGCCGGAAGGGCCAGGTAACCCTTGAAGACCCTAGAATAAATGCATCAAAAATTAAATACAAGATACTGCACTCTATCCATTCCACCAAAAATCCTACAAATTATTGTAAACAACTAAGTGTCAATGAGAAGCTTTCCAGAAATCCAATAATTTGTTGAATTTACTTAATACAGAACACTCAAATGAAAATATTGGTCAGGACATTCCAAGAGCAAAGTGATTATTGAATGGAAATTCCTGGTGGGAAATTTTCTAGACTACGAGTGGTCGGTTTTTCGCTTAGTTTGTTATGCACATGAAAGAAAGCCGCTAGAAAAAATGGTCATGTGCACTCCTGGAGGCAAGAAGCATGCAAAAAGAGGAGCTACAGTCCAAGCCAGAAAGTTGGACAGTAAAAACTCTTGGGCTTAGAAGGCAGTCCCTCCTTTCGCGTGCTCCTCACTAGTAGGAGTTTGCATACCCATTTTCTCTCGTGGTTTTCTTTCGCATCATGCATGATGGACTAAGCAAATGAGGGACTACTCATAGTCTAGAAATTATCAAAAACTGAGTACACCTTGCAAGGTTCTTGGCTCAGTCCACAAATTGAATTGCTTGAAAGCCTGCCAAATAAGTTAAGTTTAGGCTAGTTCTCACAAGATAACAAACGAGCCATGTATGAGTTCAAACTATGAAAACACTACAAAAACGTAAGACTACTGACTTAAAAACAAAATATGATGCTGAGATGTACATAGGACTTTCAAGATGAGGCAAACAACAAGGAATTGGACAAAGCAACCTGAATAGTAATAAATATCTTTAGAAGCTTATCACCCCTGTTAGAGCATCTACATGTCATTTGTTGTACAAGGTGGTATGCAACAATTGAAATGAAAGTTTGAGGAGTAATATAGTTGTATGTGCTAACTGTTGTTTCTGTGCATGAAACCCTGGTATTCTGCACAACCATTCAAATAAAAATTGAAAATTTTGCAAAGTGATGTTTTAAGGCTTTTTCCTTGTTTTAAACTTAGCAAGACAGCAAGAATTTGGGGTAAAGAAGTAAGCCGAGCTAGAGGACTTACAGACTGAGGCACCTAGTTTGGAGATACTTTTTGTTCTGAGAAAGTTCAATTTGAACAGTCAAAGTGTTTCTGGACAACAATAACGATCCTGATCACAAATCATACAGCTTTTTACCAGAGAATAAGAACTGAATAATTATAATATCACATCCATATTTGTTAAACAGACAGACTTTAAGTGCACCTAACCCCAAAATACTTTTTTCGCTTAAAGAAATCTTTGCACTTGTTTGAAACGCATTGCGCCTCTTTGCCCCTTTTTTTAACTTAACCTTGACTTTTTATAGGCTGTAAAAGTTGTGAAATCTGGCCATCATCTGGTCCACGACCGAGCAAGTAAGGAGTATGGGTCTATTCCCGGTTTGACGTCACAAACTTCTTTGCATGCATGTTTACATGTTTTGCACGTTTGCAAATCAGTCTATGGCGTCAAACAAGGAATAGACCGATGCCCCTTACCAGATCAGTCGTGGAACAGATGATGGATCGATTTCGTAACTTTTACAGCCTGCAAAAAGTCAAGATTTAGTTTAAAAAGGTGCACTGTCTCTTGAACAGGAGCAAAGATTTATTTAAGCGATAAAATATTTTGAGGTTAAGTGCACTTTAAGAGTGGCTTTTTCCATTAAGCAATTATAGATGATTTATTTTGTGTTTTACTGGGATCATATTTTAGCATATTATGTTTATTATTTGAATTCAGTTGTTAGCTTTTTATCTTATTCAGCTCTAGAGCTGTGATTTTAATTACAGCTTAATATGAATCATCTCTATATCTATCTCAAGTAACATTGACATACTATTCCTCCTTTCTCTCCAGGGCTGCCACTTCTTCCTGCTGTTCCATCCCTTCCGGCCTCGCCCTTAGCACCCTGTTCTCCTTGTTGCCCTGGTTCACCTTCTTCTCCAGGAGCACCTAAGATGCCTGGCTCGCCACGATCACCTTTAGCACCAGCAAGACCCACAGCTCCCGGCAGCCCTGTCTGACCTCTTGGACCCTGGTGAGAAAAAGAAAAGTATTCTGTTAGTTTTAATTACTTTTACCACATGGGCTCCCTGTTAACTGTTTATTCTATGCAGATGATCTTATCTTAATATCAAGAAGTGCTGCTGGTCCTCAAAAAACAACTAAATATCCTCCACAATTACACTGAGAGGTGGCTACTAAAAATTGATCTCAAAAAGACAAAAACAATAATTCGTAAAAAAAACAAAATCGTAAATCAACATGTGGTATTGTTTTAACAGAGGGAATTTTTTAATAATACAGAATTACAAAACCCGAATACATCCGATCAAATTTAGAGTATCCCTTTTTGGAATTTCTTTCCTGGTGGTTTACTGACTATCTTGAGAGTGATTCACCTGAATGCTGGGTACAATGATAATATTTTCAACTCCGGCAATTTGATCACCATAGGCCGTAAAAATTTTGCCACATTGATAAGTGGCCTTATCACTTAAAGGAGTTCTTTATTAAGACAATAACTGACTTAGCTTTTGTTCAGGCCGGAATAAAGTCACTATAACAGTTAAATAATAGCAAAGTGCAACTATGATTGGGTTGGCCATTACTATTGTGCACATGATAAAGACTGACTGACAATTAAGCATAGCAGTCGTACCTGGGGTCCCTGTCCTCCAGGAGATCCTTCTGGCCCTCTTTGCCCTTGAGGGCCTGGTTTGCCGGTCTTTCCACGAGCACCAACCAGTCCAGTTTCTCCCTAAAACCCCAAGAAAGTTAACAAAACCAAAAATTCTGGTTACACCCATGTAACCTATGTTATTACTAGCGAAGAATCAAAATGAACTAGTCCTTTAATTTTGTAGCACCATTGCCAGGTCTTACAATACACCTGTCAATAATGCTGTCTAGGAGCTCCAAGTTCTTGTGAATTACACTCTCAAATTTTACTTGTCACGGGCATGTTTTAGTTTGCGTTTTTTAATAATTTAGTTGTCAAATGCCTTGCCTGATCCTCTGCCCATCATTCAAGTGAGAATGTTACTTGCCGAGAAGGAAAACCTACTTGTCCCATACAGACCACTGTACTTTTTTAACCCATTGACTCCTATGCCGGCCATCACCCAAATTTCCTGTGCCGCCTGTTACCGGCCATAAAAAAAACAAGCCCTAGGATTTCAAACTTATCAGCTCAGTAACACTTCTTTGGTTCCGTGTCCAGTGATAATGGGAAACGATCGGTAATAGAAAATTTTTGTGACAAAATGTCATGTTTGATTTGAACAGAAATAAGAGAATATGGAAATAATAAACAATAATTGGTTGAGGTTTTTGTGATATCGGGAATAATCAAGGTTGAGGCAAGTGTAATCAGTCGAGGCTGATTACACTTGCCGAGACCTTGATTATTCCCGATATCACAAAAACTGAATTCAATTATTGTTTTATTATACATTGTTTTATGGAAAATATGTGTGAAATGCAAGTAAATTTTATTTGTGCTTTTAAAAATACAAGGACAAATGCACCAAGCGGCCGCTTCTTTCGAAACCATTCAAGTGCTCGCGCTCATTAGCCAAAGGTGTATTACGCATGCACACTGCGTGAGGTATAATCTGCACATATAATTGGATACGAGATTATACCCTAATCATGCTTGTCCACAAAATCACGTGAATTCTCAAAATAAGCAGGGGGCTCTTGGCCAATCAGAATGCTGATAGTGAGTACAATGTATAATAATAATAATAATAATTATTATTATTATTATTTTTTTAATTAACTTTTTGATGCTTTTTATAATTGTTATTGGTAGTGGTCTTAGAATAGTCATTTTTCGACAATTCTCTTTCGTACACAAGAAAAATGTACATAGGGTATATATTTTAATATTCATATTCGTGAATCTGCAAATAGTCTATTTTTTTTGTAAACCTATGAATAAAGTGTTATTATTATTATTAAATTAAAAAAAATATAATAATAATAATAATATTACATCGCTTATACAGTGCTACACTTCTCAAAGATTCAGTGGCGCTTTACAATAAAGGTGATATAAACATCAGCTCAATTACATAGTAAATTAAAAACCTTGTAAAAAATCAATGAAAGAACTGCCTAAATAGATGGGCTCTAAGTTTAGACTTAAATGTTTCTAGGAGTTCCACTTGCCTAATGTCATCCGGTAGAGTGTTCCACAAAGTGGGAGCTCTATGAGAGAACGCTCTATATCCATACGTTTGAAATAATAGATAATGAAACACTAGATATATAAGCTTGCATGTACTTCATGGCATTAATCTTCTTTAAACTCAGAAACAACAGGATGTTCTCTTGGCTATTCGTCCGCCATCTCAAACGGTGTCCGGTTGATTGCATACAAAGTTGTTCCGATACAAGTCATTTCACTTCAATTTGAAGTTGATTCAAGGCAAACCGAAGTGATTCAATACAAAACTTTGAGATACCTGGCAGTCGCTTTAGGGGGATAATTAATTTGAACATGCGATCATGCAGCGAAGCACATCTGTTAAATTTTGTACATGTTTGTGCTTTTAGATAAGTTTTTTTGCCTTACCTTGGACTTCCTATCACGTTTCTTTCATTTGGTTGCCTTTAATTGGGAATTTTAGGTTTTAAAAGTGAATGGTATTTTTGTATGCTGGATTCCTGCATATTTAATTTACCAGGGCTCGAAATTGGGACCGCACTTGTGGCTTAATTTTTTTTTTTTTTGCGACTAGAAAAAAGAGAGTAATTTGGGACTAGGTGTTGCATTGTCTGATACGAAATAAAAGAGCCAGCAGTTGAGGTTTTGCTTAGATAACTTTAGAAATGAATTTGCATCTTACAATTTTGTTACAGTCTGAAGGTTTACTGTAATTCACCTGGGATGCATGCACGCAACGATTTTCTTTTGACAGCCCGTCATTTTCAGTGGTTTCTTTACACATGTATATTGCAGGCTCATATTTCATTTGGCTTTGCTGTTTTGTTGGCAGATTGCCATGGTGCAAGAGTCATGGCACGTATTTGTATTGAATGACTCAGTCATTCAGGGTTCTTTGAATAATCACTGTAGTAACAGATTCGCTCCCATGGTTGAAAGGGGCTACTTATTTTGAAGATTTGCCCACCAGGGATTAACAGTTGTCAGACTTATTTGCACTAGAGTGAACACGGTTTGTTACATCTGTGGTTACATTGTAGTCAACTACAATTGAAATAACTGCGAGATAAACTTATTATTTACAACATTCTTAGTTAAAGCGACAAATGGTTTCGTAACTTACAATTTGTGTTTCTGAGTGGTTGGATCCCTTGATTCGCTATCTTGATGCTTTATCTTGATGCTTACGTATACGACAGTTGATGACTAGCTTTGAATGCCATTACATAATCAATTGTCTTTTAAAATGTAAGTCACATGACCTATTTTTCCCACCTCGCAAAGTCGAGGCGATTTCGCAATATTACGAACAATAATGAATTCTAATTCTTTGCTACAAGCGACTGACCATGCAAATCAGTAATATCCCTGAAACTTAAGGTGTAAAGCTTAAGATAAAAAAAAGAATTTTCTTTACTTGTTTTGTTATCGGCAGAAAGCCTTCAAAAGGTAAAACTAAAGGAATTTTGTTAGGCAAGCTAATATTTCTGCCCAGTACATGTGTTATGTTATTTTGCAGAGCTTGGAGGCGTTTTTATGTAAGAACTGCAGTTTGCAGCTGTAGATGGACTAGTGTTGTCCATGACCCTAAATGGAGAAGCTAGGGGAAAAAGGGGATAAGGGATGTTTTTGGTTGTTTCTGTTTCTCCCTCCAAATTTGCTGAATTTTTGCATGCGGCCTTCATTTCAATTGAAAAACATTGCCCCATAATTTTGTTTTGCTGGTTTGCTCTTCGTTTTCGAGAAATAACGTATGCAAAAAGAGTATGCCACTAGGAAAAACCGAGTGGATTCTTCCATAAAGTAAAATTACGCGATATCTCGAAAATGAAGCAAAACTTTAGCAGAAAAACTACAGGACATTGCTTACTACCATTTTCGAGCTACTGTAAATGGCCAACTTTTCTCCGCGTTGTTTCACTCTTTGAAACATTCAATTACAATCCAGCAAAAAATGTTGATTTCAGATACAAACCGTTAAAATTTTGATTTTAGGTTAACATGTGAACGCAAAACATTAATTTCACTCAAATTACAGCAGAATGTTAATTTCACGCAATGCACAAGCTAGACAATGTTGATATCAGGTCATTTGCAGACAGTTAAAAATTTTGATTTCACGTTATCACGCCACCGCAAGGACTTTGATTTCACTTAGGAAACATTGAAAAGTTCATTTCACGCAACATGTACGCTCAATTGAAAGGCCGCGTGCAAGAACGTGCCCTACATTGTTCGCTAAAATCGAACATGGCCAGTTCAGCTCCAAACTTCGAATGCCAATTTGTTTTCTGTTAGCGTTGTTTTAGTTTTAATTTTTTCCAAATACCGACTTTAGCCCTTAGGGTTAAGAGTTCCAAGTATCATTAGAGCTACCGCTCGAAACCCTGACTAGGGTTAGCATTGAAGGTTAGGGTTATGGAACAAGGTTAGGGCTAGCGTTTGGGGTTAGAGTTATGAGTCGAGCTTAGAGTTAATGTTCAGGCTTAGGATTATTGCTTAGGGTTAAGGCTAGCGCTCAGGATTAGGGTTATTTCTTAGGTTTAGTGCTAGCGCTTAGTGTTAGGGTTAGCGCTTCAGATTAGGTTAGAGTCAAGGTCAGGATACGTTAGGGTTAGGGCAGTGTGAGGCCAAGGAAAACAATCTCGACTTTTGAAATCTGTTGCATGCATCGATACCTAAATCAAGTAGATTAGTAGTACCTAGAGAAACAGGTTGAACGTTTTGCAAATCAGCTACTTCAGTGATTTAAATGTTTCTACGTGAAATTTTCTTTTTGCTACAAAACTGCTCGTTCTATGAAATGATTATATCGAACAACACAGAAAGAGGAAGCCTTAAGCTAACACGCTGCTCATGCCAAAGAAAAGTGTATGAAATGGAAAATTTATCAGCAAAGGAATGCTGAAATACAAAGCAAAACCTACATTTGAGCTGATTTTTTCTTCTTCCTAACCTGTGATCAGGAGTTCATTGTCTATTTTCTTTGCGGCGGGCTCGATCCTAGCACAGTTCAAAGTAATCATCTGCTTGGAAATTCACGATACGCACTCACGGAACACTTGCTTGCCAATTTAACTGACCTTTGGCTTCTGTGGCTTCTGTCTGGCCCCAAAAAATTGCTTTTGAATCTGTTTTCTAAACACAGGTCAAATTCAACAACTTTGTTGCCTGGCCTTTCTTGCCAGGTCCCGGCCATGTTTGTGAGTAAGTCACATGCACAATGGTCACAGCGCTTTATGTATCAAAGATTATTATGGGATATCCCAGAAATTTTTGCAGCGAATGGTGCTGGATCGCTGATTTCAAAAAAATAATACCAGTCTAGAAAGCAGTTCCAATTTCCAAAACTGACACACGCTGAAGTTTGGCAAATGAGCCATAAGTCCACGACGGATGCTTTGTTTTGGAAGAAGAAGCGTTTCTAGACTCTACCACCTGGCTCACTTGTTCTTCAATGGCTAAGTTAACGGCAGACTTAGAGCATAATCTCAGAACAAAAACACACCTCGGTTCTTTGAGGCATGCTGGTGACTTATAGAGGGTCAAAGGCTTAATGATGCCAAATCTCCTACCAGGTGGGCGCAAATATTCCTCGAATAAGCTTCGAATATCGGTTGAAATAACAAGCAAACTCTGCTTAATTAACAGGTAAGCTCTGAATAATCGATGCTTTGTACACCAAAAGCCGACGTCACAATTCTGGCTAAAAAACATATCAAGCCCAGATCCTTCCTAGAGATTTAAAACGGCTATTCAATTACAAAGACATGAGGATAAATCTTTTCTATGCTATTTTCCTTTGACTTAAAAGACAGTCAAGATTTTGTGGGATATGATTTTGACTTCACACAATATAAAAATGTCTGCCTGTTTGCTGCTCAACAAATTAATTGTGCTTAAGGTTTCTTTTGCTGTTTATTCAACAATGCATCTACAAAAGATGCTGCTTGGAAAACTGAGGGTTTTTTTCATACGTTATTTCATGAAAACGAAGAGCAAGCCAGCGAAAAAAATTTCAGGGCAATGTTTTTCAACTGAAATAAAGGCCACATGCAAAAATTCAGCTAATTTGGAGCGAGGAACAGAAACAACCAAAAACGTCACTTTTCCCCTTTTTTCCACTAGCCTCTTCAAATGTTCTGTGAAAGCTGTAGAAACAATGGAAATTAAAGCGTTAATTGTTTTTAACTCTACTACTGACCACTTATTTATTAAATGGCCTCAATTAATTTTGCGACTAAAATTGTCAAAGTTGCGACCAAATTTTCATAACTAGTCGCAACAGACATTTCTTTTAATTTCAAGCCCTGTTCACGGCGACCCCTGTGGTTTGTTTGTTTAGTGTATTCGCTTACCTCACATACATTTAATTGAGTCTTGTTCAGCTTCTACAGAACTCATGAGGATAGAACTACGTGGGCACTAAATTTCCACAGTTGAAAAACAATTCATCTCAAAATAAGTGGCCTTTTTGTTGTCATTTTGATATACAACTTTCATCTTTCTCTCACTGCGCTGTATTATTTCATCTGGCAGCGAAAAAATTATCTGATTTCGTCTTTTTAAATTGGTTTTTACATCTGTTTTCACCTTTATTTTCTGGTGTTTCTTAAATTTTATCTGTTACAGTAAAAAGGATGGGAAATCCGTTGTATTCATTTTGTTTTGCCCTCTGAAGTCATTAACTCATTTTTGCGTATTCAATTTTCGCGGCTTATGTTGGGCAGAAAAAAATATTATTTCTTGTTTTCTTACAAGTTATACACATCAAGTTGAGTTCTTTTTGCTGATATTTTTTAATATTTTGGCCATTCGTTTATTGAACTTCAAATAAACGATGTCTTGAAACCTGATTATTGGTCCTGTGTCTGTGGTTACTGTGCATATGGTTTATTTTTTCTGCTTTTGCTCGCTGGGAAATATTTCCAAAAAACACCAAGGAATTAGGGGTGGGTCATGGACATTTCAATGCAGGAGTCAATGGGTTAAGCCCTGCTCATGCACATAAACTGGGATTTTTGAATTTCAAACCAAACTCCAATTGCAGAGGAAGATTGAACATTGTTCACTGACTTGATTTTGAAAGGTTTCCACCTCAATATAGCATGGATTGTGGTAATTCACTAAATAAATGCAAATATGCATAATGTCAAAGGTGTAAAAGTTGTAAGTAGCATATTAAGTAATCATTGCAAGTGGCATTGGTTATCATATTGCAGTGTAAGTGGTTCAAGTGTTAGTATTTTAAGCAACATTATATTCTACTGTAAGTAGTGTAAGCATTAGCATTGTTAGTAGCGTAAGTGATCATATTGTATTTTAAGTAGTATAGGACATACAGGGCTTGACTTTAGAAAAAAAAGCCTGGGAGCCAGCTGGCTCCTAAGTTTTAAAATTTGGTCGCCAACACAAGTTTTTTGGTGGCCAAAACATTTTACTTGAAATTTCCACAGTACAAACTGTCTACACTGCCTTCACTTATCCCTTCTCTTATTGCTCTTATCTCGATCACTTTGCCTAGATTTCTTCAGCACAAAGAAAAAGTAAAGATGTAAAACCATACATAAAAAGAAAACCTTAAAAATTTTGCATTACTTTGTTTCATTATTTTCATTGACCAGTTATAGAAAATATTTATTGCAGGAAGAAAATGTTATAGTTTTAATACGCAGGTTTCCATGTTCATTTGCGACTGCATGCCGCTATTCCATGTGCGTGTGTGTAAAGCTATAATTTCAATTTGTAACCAGTGGGAATTGGAAGAGTTCAAAAGGACACAAAAACTTCTATTCAATCGTTTTTAGAAGCTTTAATTCTCTTCCTTGTATTTTCTGTACAAACCAAACCAAAAAAAAACATTATATTTGAACATAAGTTGTAGCGAACAAAAAAGAACATTTCAACGCTGAAATAAACCTTCCTAATTCAAATTGGTTTGATCATCTTTCTTTTTTGCCGTTTAAATAGTTTATTAATGTCATGCACAATAAAAGAACACTGTTTATGTGGGCGAAAGGTAGAGGAGATAAGTGTTGTCCCGGACCCGAGAGCTGCCTGCCACGTGCAAGGCCAGTACTTGGAGCTAGTGTCAGGGAGTGGCATATAAGACCGTGAGTGTCATGGGGTACAGAGGCAGGGTGGCGTGTACCTATGCCAAGCCCCAGGAGGGTTGGTAGCAGGGGGAAGTGGATGTGACCACCGTTTCTCACCCAAGCTAGGGCAACCCTGGCATCGCCTCAGTGTGGGACTGAAGGGTTGTTGCCAGCAACACTAAACCCCCAAACCGTTAATGAAGTCAAAACACAACTAAAATGGTATTACAAAAATTGCTCTGTCTTTAACTATAGATGTACCGGTATAACATCACAAATGGAGCAGATGTACACTAGCAGCCTACAAAACAATGTGCTATCGGAGAGTGGCAACGGTAGAGATATGAGAGTAACATGGAGGGTGGGTGTGGAAATAAAAGCTTGAGTCCAGCAGCTTGAATGAATTTCAAGTGAAGATCGACTGCAATCTTGTGCATAAACAGGGGAAGACTGTGCGGAGCTGATTGGCTGGATATCTGAGAACACGTGCCAGCGCTCCAAGCTACGACCATTTTGGTCGCCATGGCGAGTGGAAAAATTTTTGGCAACCAAAATTCTGGCGAAAGTCGGATGATGGCGACCATTTTACAGTGAAAGTCGCCAAAAGGCGACTTTTTGAAATAGTGAGCTTGGAGCACTGCATGTGAGCTTATCTTTTATTGGCCGGTAAAAAATAGAGGGGGATACAAGTACGTGTTTAAAGAACAAAAGAGCGGAAAAAGGTTGCCGGGAAAATTACATCCACGAGGGAGCAAATATTTAATTGAGCTTAACATTAACTCCAGTTTATGCTTTGGCAAAAACAGCCATTTCAAGTTGAAGTCTTTGAAGCAATTCAACACATCCTGACGAGTCGCACCGGGTGGAAATTCCAAAGCATGTCGACGTACTAAATACGGTAACTGATTCAATCTCAAGCAGGATTAAATGCAAGTGTTGAAAGTCAAAAGCGGGCTATTTTTGTTGCAGCTTGAGATACATTGCATGACTGAAATGATCAAAGTACTAACCACTTTTTGGAAAACCTAAAAATGGTTTAAATGGAATGTCAATTCTGGAATACTTTCAACCAAACATGCATATATTAACCAATTTCAGTAATAATAGTTAAGGTGTGTTTAACCGGCTTTGTACATGAAACTGATAAGAAATTACATTGTCTGTGCATTCCTCGTGGTTTACAGTTACCACCATTTTCGTTGATAAGCGACTTTGGAAAACAAAACACGTGCAGAAACGTTTCCAAACCTTCTGTCAGTCTTGTGTGTTATCGACAGATCGGATCGAAATCCACCAATCACAGCCTGCAAGCATGATGTAAAGAAGGTCTGAAGGTCACACTAGTAGCTGTGATTGGTGGATTTCGATCCGATCCGTTGATTACACGCAAGACTGACGGAAATTTTGGAAATGTTCCCGCGGGTGTTTTGTTTTCCAAAGTCGCATATCAACCAAAAACGGTGGTAACATTCACTCATTTCGTCTGAAAGAATAAATAAAATATAAAATAACTTGAAATCGTGGTGGCCAGACTGGCGACCAGAAGTGAAAAGTTAGTCACCAGCGGACTAAATCCAGTCGCATTGGCGACCCCACAGGTCGCAACATCGAGCTCTGACATAGTATTGTAAGTGGAAGAATTAGTCATATAGAATAAGAAGTATTATAAGTAACGTAAGTAAATTAAATGTACTAGCCTTGTAAGAACATGCAGTGTAAGTAGCTGTGTAAGTATTGTAACCAATGTGTAAAACAATTGAAAAATTAAAAATAAAAATATGAAAATAACCAGGGATTGATTCTAATACTTACAGGCTGTCCGTCATTGCCAGGTTTTCCCGGATCACCAGGGTTACCCTGAAAGGATCACAGGAACTCTGAGAATTGAGAGTCTTGCCCTAAAACATAACACAATGATCCCAGCCAGGGCTCGAACCCTGACCACTCGATCAGAAGTTCAATGGGCTCACTATCATAAGTCAACCACACAAGTACAGTCTCCACTTCTGGACAAAAAAAGATTGTGGTCAACATGTTTACATCAGAAGCACACAAGATTAGACAACAAGATTCAAAATTTTGAATAGACAAAAAAGAGTGAGGTTAGGATTCTCCCATCTGGAGCATACAAGTTTGCATTGGTTATACGTTAACTTTTTTTAACATATGAAAAAACCATACCAGTATGCTTGGGAAGTCTAAATAAATATTTGAATGCCACACTGTCCAGAATTAAAACATCTTGCTAACTAAAGGATACTTCTGTCCAAACCAATCATACTACTTCATCAGTTCATCTGAGCCATGAGTTGAACAGAACAATAACAATTACAGTGCTCATACCCTTTCACCAGGAGTTCCTTGGTCACCCTTGTTTCCTTTTAACCCTCTAAGACCCTGTAAGAATGTTCAATAAATTGAACTCTTTAGAGCAGCTTTCACTTGAATATGGTAAAACCAATGCTAAGATCACATTCCTGAGTAAAGGAATCATGGCTTAAAGAAACTTAGACATGCACAAAGCACATGAAAATGTATGGCGACACATGGTTGGTTTTGGATTTAATTCTGATTGGACGATGTCAAATCAGTAAATCAGGAAAGAGATGGGCAAAAATTGCCATGTCATTATTGACCATTATGACTCATTCAAAAGTAACTGATTACACCTAAAGATACCTCAATTTAATTTGGGAATTAAATTCCTAACCAGATACTAAATTCCCAGACATTTTCCTGAATATGAAGTTAACACAAAGTTAGTATAGAACTTAAATTATAGTTGGTACACGACTGCTGAGTCAAACTGGTCTCAAAATTCACATGAAACCAAGATGGCCAAAATATGTACATACAACTGTATGTGAATATAATTTTGTCTCACACTGACTTGAAATCATCGAGTAAGACATTGCAACCCAAGACCTTCAGCCTAAGTCAGCTTTAAAACAACAACCGAGTAACAGAAGGTTATCTAACTGTTCACAAGAAATTTTGAATGTGTTATATGCATCCACTGCTGCTGCCAGTAATCATGTATGGTTACTGCCTTACCATTTAAAATTGCCCACAAATCACAAAATGTTCACACCTTATCTCCTTTGAATCCCACTTCGCCAGCCAGACCAGGATTTCCAGCTTGACCCTACAATATGGCAGAACTAAATCAATTTAGCAAATAATTTTTAGTAGTAAATGGGACAAGTGGAGTGCAATTCAGGGAGTCATCTCTCAAGTAATTCCAAAATCAAAAAAGCAGCAGCAAGGGGACAATGTGAAATTACATGTATCAGCATGAGTACTCTGAACTGTACACATAAGGTCCATTTACGTAAACATGTACTTTAGAAAGCTATCTGTCATATGAACAACAAATTTTTACATGAAACTCTTTTGGGAACTTATTTTGGGTGAAAATGTAAGTAGGACTTTCCATAAGTTTTAAAAAACTGTAGGAAACATTAAGAAGGAAGCCATTAATTAAAGGGTGTGTAATTGAAGTTGTACCGGAATACCTGTAACTGAGCACCCACATGATCATGCACCAATTACGTGATAAAATAGGCAAATGGGGGATTGGGTAATAAACACGATCAAGAATTTTGTATCTATAAAATTGATACAATTAGTCATGTACCTGAACGTTCAATGAAAATAACATTTTTCAGCAGACATAGGCATAGAGGACAACAACAGCAGGTCAGCAACTTTTTTGACTCATTAAAAATTTTGTATTCAAGTAAAACTTTATAGATCTTTAATTTTATGCATCAACAGTAAAAAAATACCTTTAGTTACAGTATAGTATAATTTTTAATCAACTTATGTAAATCTCATTAATAATAATAATAATAATAATAATAATAATAATAAGGAATTTGTATAGCGCTTAAACTATAGAAGAATATTCAAAAGCGCTTTACATAAGTAAGCTCATTGGGCCTAGAAGGCAAATAAACCATTTCATTTTCAAGTTTATCTCCTGCTAGTTTCATTGCATAACATTATTTTTGGCAAATGTTCTGTCTGTTAGTATTCTCACGTGTGTAGTTGTTACACATATCTAAGACTCAAGTTGTAACAAAAAAGAGTACTTGCCGGGGGGCCCTGGGCACCAGCAGGTCCTCTCAATCCTGATTCACCAGGTTCACCCTGTGACACATTAGGTAAAATTATGATTAACAGCAATACTCCATAGGAGTTAACTCTAATGTGAGGGCCAAACAGGATGATATTCAGCTTAAATTCACTGAAAATCAGGCCATGAGCATGAAGGATTGCACATCATAAATAAAAGTCAAATACATTCCCACAGGTCTTGTATCAGCTATGTCAGTTAATACCTATATTATCACAATACAAGTTTTGGCTTGATTTGGTTACCAGGTGGTGAATGTCTGAGTTAACACTTTCTCCAGTTGGTGAATGTTTGAATTAACACTAAATATGAAGAACACAGAAAGATATAAAAAAGCTCTACTGTGCATGCTGCAAAATTCTGGTTGTAAGCCCTTGGCTTAGACAATTTCATAAGGCCGTTTGGAGGGGGATAGGGGAGGGGGGCAAGGAACACCAAGTATAGGGCAGTTTACATCCAGGGGGGGAGCTTATCACCAGAAACGTATTTTGTATACAGGAGGGGATTATACACAGGAGGGGGGGGGGACTTGTAACGCAAATTACGGGATTGTTGTAATAGAAATTGTACCAATGTAAAATGTAGCCTACAAAATGGGTGATAAACAAAGTAATTGCTTTAGAATAAAATTAAGACAGTTGGTACATCTAAATCAATAAATTTAACTTACATCAGAACCATCTAATCCAGGTAATCCAGGAGGGCCTGGCTGACCAGGCTTACCCTACAAGATACAATTACCAGACTTTTTACTTGTTGACTGACAAAGACTTCTAAGCCTGCTAAGAAGTTTTTAGGATAACGTAAATAGCATAATAGGAATAATCATAGCAAAGCAACACCTTGATATGAAATTAATATTTGTGCATGGGTTTGAAAAAGATAATTAGGATAACTAACTTCTGTAAATGAGCTTTTTATATAACTCAAATTATAACCAGGACAGTGTGTTGCATGCAGATGAGTGGTTAGGGTGCCAGACTTGAAATTTGGAGATTGCGGGTTCAAATCCTGCTCTGACCACTAAGTTAGAATTGTTTCTTGGTAGACCCTAGTTCAACTCCTCGGTCATGCTTGCAAATAGCCAGCCAATCCACCTCCGCCAGTTGGAACTTTTAAGCCTATTATGTTTTGTTGATGTATTTGTTTCATCTAGTTTAAGTGGTATGCCTGTGAAATGGCCAGGTGTATCTAAGAACATTGACCACTAAAAACAACTACCGGTACATATGAATATTTTTGAACATAGAACTTTAGAACCTCATAATTAAATACTCACTGGTGGTCCTGCTTCACCAGGTCGTCCTAGAGCTCCACGGATACCACCTGTTCCCTGACAGTCAATAACACATGCGGTTTCAATTTGAATACAGTGGTAATGTTACAAAGTAAAGAGTCACATCTCGGCTTATTCTCTCAAGATGAAAATCTCCTTTCTCAAGATGACAGTCTTGTCAGAAAAATATAAGTGAAAATATATTTTGGAAAAAATAACAAGCAGTCAGCTTGCTCGAGATTTGGTGAAGTTCTCTGTAGTGCAACTTCCATAGGAGTTGCCTGTGTACCGTAATTAACATGAAACACTACTGTACATGATAACATAATACATCTTTAAATACTTACAGGTGGTCCACGCTTGCCAGGATTTCCTGGAGGACCTCTTGATCCCTAAATGAAAAATATTTTGTGAGATAAAGTGCATATAGTCTTGAAAAATACCAGTGAAAGTAATCTATATAACTATCATTATTTTGTTATCAATGAACAAACACATAGGTATAGCTAAAGACATTTTCATTTTCATGTCTATGAAGCAATTTTTGTATTAAATTAATGCCAAAAACATCATTTCAGAGTTCTCCATAAGGTATCCTGCAAGATATGCAGAAACGTCTAGCAAAAATCACCATCTGGTTGAGCTGTATATGCCAGCTACTCCTGAGAATTTCCAAGATACAATGTTTAAGTTTTGTTATTTTAATTTGCCACCTTTTCGCTACCTTTCCAAACTAAAAAAGCAAGTTTTCTTACATTTCTATTGTTTCCTCCAAACTTTCTGTACACTTCATAATCCAAATAAAATGAAATTCTGACGTTTGAGTGTATATGAATTAGCCAGAAATGAAATATTTCTGCAGCCCTGGAGCAGTGGTGACTGGAACTAGTCCAGTCGAAGCTCATTATGGGTTGTCAAGGAGGGCTATATACAAGATTTGTTGCACGTGGGATAGTCATTCTAGACCGACACCTTGTCTGGCCTTCAAAATTTTCTTTTTGTGTGGAAATTTATTTCTAAGTATAACGTTCTTTTAGCCAATGCAGGTAGATGTGTTTGAATTTTGTAACCTTGTAGCATAAGCAATTTAGAGCTTGAGTCATGGTTCATACCCTGATTTCCTGCCGACTTTTCCCCCCACTGGTTTATTTCCAGCAAGTTTTTTCTAGCCTCCATCTGACAGTAGTATCTGTGTAAACTGTCACTCAGCTCTGTCTCTTGTTTTATGCTGTATACTTAGATATTGTATTAGGCTGTAGTATATATATCTTATTAGATTTAGTATCGCTGAGTATTTTTACGAGTTGTGCCGTATTTTGGCGAGCCCGTAGGGCGAGTCAAAATACAAACAACGAGTAAAAATTCTCAGCGATACTACACAACAAAACGTCTAATGAGAGATTTATTATCCAACACGCCAAATTGTTATGGCTTTGCGAGCGAATTTCATGAATATTCATTTATGGGGAATGCATGACAGAAGTATGTGAAGCGGAACGACTTTGGCAAAGGAAATCCAGCTAAATGATTGGTCAACAGCAAACAAACCTGTCAAACCGGTCCTCTGGAGTACAAATACCGTGTGATATTTGTACTCATTTTGGGTGTTATTTCTACTCGACAAAGAGCAGGTGGATAATAAAGCGTATCATTATTATAGTTACTGGTGCTTCGCCTAAACCACCAAAATAAACCTAGTGTCTTTTTTTGCTCATGTTGGGTACTGTGCAGTGGAACTGAAATGTGTTTATCATTTGTTAATTTGTTAAATAATATGTTATGTCTGTTTGCATCTGTGTTGTTTGTCTTACCGGTATACCCTGGCTTCCTTTGATGCCACCAGCACTTTCAGGATCTGGTCCTTTGACACCACCCTGAAAGTATCCATAATCATTAATTTAGCACACTATTAAATATAATTGCTTTATTCATGAAAGATAATGGGAAATTACATATGAATCCAAATTTGCCAGTTAAGATATTAATTCAAGCTTTCATTTAGAGCAGCGATATTACCAACAGCCATTCTAGCCATTCATAACAAGTTATTCTATCAATCAACATGTTTTGCCTCAATGTTGAAAACAATCCTTCACTCAAATTGCTGGGATAGACAATAACTTCTCATAATATCTAACTCCTTTTGCCCAGCCTAAAAAAAACTAGGTGCGAAAAGACCCCCTCTCCCACTCTAATCAGAACTAGTAACTGGGGCGACCATGCGCGAGTGAAGACGTACGTGTTTCCCTCCCGTGTAGTTCTTCAACGAAATTTCAACATTTTATGTCCATGTGCTCAGTCTATGGCGCAATGCTATAAACGCAAAGGAAGATTAAGTTTTGATAGCGATATTTCCTCTCCTGAAGGAAAAAAGATCTGTGAGAGTCCGCGTTCTGACCCAAATATAAACACAACAAGTGACGAAAGCGAAGACGACCAAGTGTTGGAAGCGCTGAATATGACAGAAAGGATTGCCTCACAACTAGAAATGATCTGTCAAACGCTTGCAAGCGTCGAAAATAGACTACAGAGGCTCGAAGGTATATTTGAACGTTTCTCTGTTTTGGAGAGGTCCATTAACAGCCTTCAAACTGGTCTGAGCACGATGAGCAAGAAATCCAGAATAATAGAAGAGAAGACGAATTGTATTGAAAATGCAATGGAGTTTGCAAACGCAGAAATTGAGGGGCTAAAGAAGAAAGACAAGGAGAATGAAGACAAAATCAAAGAGCTTGAAGATAAATTGCTGTACCAAGAGGTGTACAATAGAAGAGAAAATTTGCGCTTCTTTGGAATCCCCGAATCTACTACTGTTGCCGAGCGCGAGAATACATTTGAAGTGATGCGTAAATTTCTCAAAACAGACCTGGATTTAGAAAATGAAGAGAACATCGAATTTCAGAGAGCTCATCGAATTGGTAGGAAGAAGATGGGAGAGGCCAGGCCAGTTATCGTTCGTTTCTTGCGGGTTTTTTTTTTTTACGTGAGCTGGTTTTTAGAAAAGCGCGTGAGCTGGAGAGCGATACTGATGTAAAGGTCTACTCGGACCTCCCCAAGGAAATCAGTGAAAGAAAAAAAGGCAATGGCCAAGGCTAAAGAAAGCAAGGGAAGAAGGAAAGATTGCATTTTTTAGCAAACCTGAGCCTGACAAATTGTTTATTGACGGACAGTTTTGTTCCTCTGTAGATTGCACTTTTAGATTTTTTTAGGAACAATTTTTCTATAGATTGAACAATTTTATTTGTATTTGATTTTGGTGTTGTTTTCTGTAACGGGGGGATTGCGTAAGATAATTTACATCCAAATAATTGTTCCAATCTCTGAGGCAGCTATAGGTGTTAATTAATCAAGGAGTAAAGATAGAACACCTCTCTGACAAAGATATAATGTTTGGTATTTTGAGGTGCGAAGACGAGTTATTTATCAACCATATTTTAATGGTTGCTAAACAATATTTATATTCTTGTCGACAGAACAAATCTCTTCCTTCAATTAAAGTATTAAACTCCAAAATTAAATTGATTTACCAACTTGAGACAATGATAGCAAAATCAAATAATAAACTAAAAGCTCATAATATGAAATGGGGCAAGTACAAAAACAATTAGACTGGTATAGAATCTCGTGTTGTTGCTGCGCTGTACTAACTAGTATTATATTTAGAAGCAGAAGAGAGTTAAGAAGAACTGTGAGTTGCGTGTGTAAATATGTGATGTACTGTGTCTGTTTTTTGTCTATGTGATTTATGGGTGTTTATGAAAAATCGTATGTAACTTTCAATCAATAAAAATTAATAAAATACAAAAAAAAAAAAAGAACTAGTAATTTCCCTGGATACTTAAGGTAAATACAATTTCATTTCAAGACCAACTGGAATCATCAAGCAACTACTAGCCAGGATAGATCAAATTTTAAAGTAGCAATGAAATTTCATCTTGTGTATCCCTATAGAGACAGGTCTGTCATCAAGGCCTGTAGCCTGTACAAGCTGTCAGGGCTAAGCATACTTGATAGACCCTTGCCTGTTGCTGACAAATTTCACCCAAAAAGTAACAAGTGTTTACTTAGTTTGTCACAGGTGTGAAGACCAAGGAAATGGGTGTCTTTAAACTTAATGACAGCCCTGAAAGTAACAAAACTGCTTGAGTGGACACTTACCGTCAGTCCGCCAACACCACCCCCAGGAGGGCCTGCTGCACCTTGAACTCCAGCTTCACCAGGCTCACCTCTAGGACCCGGGTTCCCTGTGGCACCCTACAAAGCACGTAAGCAAGTCAAAGCGATAAGCAAGAACAAACACAAAAGTTCTCTTAAGGTTGCTCTGTCATACGTATGATAACAAAAATTGAAATTCTATAATAAGACATTCATTGACGCAAGCCTAAATGCACTGGTCTAGTTTCCATTTGTTAATTGTCTGAAGCTCTTGAAAGAGCAATTTAATGGGTTTGGTACATAAAAAAGGTTATGTCAAATTTAGAAGTCCAGTAGACTTTTTTAGTCATCACATACAAGTTTACATTGGAAAAATTGCTTAAAACTAATGCAGTTTCTTTGCAATCGACACCTCATTTCACATCTTGGTCTCCTAAGAGCATTCTATGTACAAGTGAAGGTATTCGGCATTCCTTTAACCAAAAATACAAGAAAATGCTGTAATACTGTCCCCCTATCACCCAATCATTTCTTAACTGGGCTTGTAAGGTAAGAATTTATCTTTTATGCGGCAATACATACTGGGTATCCCTGTGGTCCTTGGCCTCCCTGTGCTCCTTGCTCACCACGATCACCCTAATAAGACAAAATTCATAAGACTGGTGGTACACCAGAAAACAACTTATACTATGAACTTATCTCATATATGAGTGAGATGGATGAGGGGATACCAAAAAACTTTGTGAATTACTGCAGATATTTTTTTGAAGGGAGGGTGAGGAGGAATCTTTCTGGGGAACTGAAAATTACACTGGGTGAGTGCATTTTGAGAATCACTCACCCAATGCAAAGAGCTGTCAAAATTTAGTTTCCAACACTGCAATTAGGATCTTGACCTGATGTACAATTTAATCTTCCAATAAATGCATGTTAATCAGTACAAAAAAATTATCTGCTAGGACACCAGCAACTTACCGGGTCACCATTTGGACCGCGAGATCCTGGATCTCCTCGCTATACAATGAAAAATAATGTACTAACAAATCAATATTAGAGTAAAAACATGGTATAAAACTCACATGCACAGTCAAACTGAAAATTAGACTGCAAAAAAATTAGTTCAAAATTCCATACTCCCCCAACAGAAGGGATTGGAATTTCCTGGGGTGTGGGGGTTCTGTAAAGCCAGAAAATTTAAAGAAATGTATGAAGCTTAATTGGAATTTCCAGAGGGGTGGGAGGGTGTGGGGGAGGTATGGATATGTTCTGGAATTACACACTCTTTGTCTCTTGGAAATGAAAATGTTTAAAGACACCATCAGTATTAATCAAAAGTAAGTTTACAGTTAGGTTTTATCACAGTTTTGGTATGCTGCTTCTGCAATCTTTACCCAAATGTCTTGGTTCACGCTTGTTGAGTCTCAGTTTCAAGTCTTAAGAGAACCATCTAATAACAAATTTATTGGTATAATGATATGCAACATAGTAGGAAAATTGATAATAAATTGTATTTACTCAAATAAAGATTACCGGTAGACCCTTTTTAACTGCTACCACATCAAAACATACTAAAACAATTTAACAAATACAGTCTGTGCTATTTCAAGAAAATCAAGTACACTGTAAATGTAGACTACAATACCGGTACTGCTCACTTACACAAATCCTCCTATATATGACACTTATATCTTCTCTCAGCCAGCTGACTTGTTAATTATACACTATTTTTGTCCAAACTAGCTGACCGATTTTGGTATTGATTTGGTTATATTTTGAGTGTCACTCAAAAAAAGGCAGCATTCCACTAATAAGTTGAACACAGAAAGATGTGTTGATTGAGGTTCACTCACCTTTGGGGGATATGTTGGCAGTGGTTCTAATCGAAGCAAAATAACACAGTTAATCATTTAGTGTAAGTGCCTATGAAGTAAAAAATAATTGCTGCTTATTTGAAAGGCTTTTCAAAGTAAAGAACAATAGCGTTTCCCTTTAGTTTTAGAGATATCTACGTTTTTGTATTATGCAAATGAGGAAAGTGATGACGTCGTAAAGAACACTGCTTTAATATTTCTATAGATATTCTTGATAAGTGTCGTACTGTTTACTGAAACCACCCATGGCGTCATCACTTTCCTCATAAAAACATAAATATCTCTAAAACGAAAAAAAAGATACTCTAAAAAGAAAAATGCCATTCTTATATACTTTGAAAGTCCTTTCAAACAGGCAGCAATTATTTTTTACTTCGTTAGCACTTTAATGAAAATAATCTGCTCAACACAATTGAATCCAGTAAGGCTATTCTTGCATCATCATGTCACACTTGCAGGTATGTGGCAGCTTAGAAAAATAAAATAACTTGTAACTGCGCCATACACAAATATTACAGACCATTGTTACACAGAATTCCTATTTATCAGGGAAGAAACATGCCATACCTTTATTTTATACTGGAGAATCTTATACAAGCATTTGATAACTTACGGTAATCTGAGAAACAATAGTAACTACATCCGTTGTAACAGCAAAGAGGCTTAGGACGATTCAGAACAGGTGGGCAGTCGCGGTCCAATAAGCACTCATTGTCATTCGGCAAAGACGAACATGTGATCCTTTTTTTAATTGGACAGAAGCTATTTCCTGGCAAACAAAGACAGTTTACAAACGTTTATCAATAAATAATTACATAGCTTTAAGTAAAATGTCAAATAAAAATACTAATCTATGCACATTTATTCAACCAAGAATATAGAATAACAACATAGAATATATAATAATCATACCAGTATGAAAGCCAGGCATGCGAGAAATGATTACAAATGGTGAAACAGGATTCTTGAAGAAGTGTAGATGAGTATAACTATAAGGTTCCTATTTTTTTCCTCTGTAATATGGCACTAGTTAGTAGATGTATTGCTATTGATTTCAGAATACTGATTGAAATTGGTCAATCCCAAAGCTCTTTGTGATAGTTAACTTTCAGTCCCACACAATAAACAAACTTTTACATTATTGTCATCTGCATGTTTACAAGCAAGCCTGATACTTTAAGAACTTACAAGTTGATCACTTTTGTAACTGACTTCAAGTTCAACATGATTGTTTTGTGTAATCAAACTGCAAGACCCTCCCCCTCTCCTTTCACAAGATATAAACACTAATTAAAAACTCACTTCTATAAATATGGTTAGTAAGGTATTAAGCACGGCTGAGCTAATAAGAGAGACAATAAATCCAGATTTAATTGTTGTAAATAGAACTGAAAACTTGTTAAAAATCCTAAGTGGTTGCAGGTCGACTAGTTACAAGATTTGGAGTAGTTGAATCTGAGATCTCTGAACACAAGTCTATCTAGCGGCAAAGATGAGGATTACAAGACCTCCAAATTATATCCAGTACCCCAATCTTTTAACTTTTTGGGAATCATCAAAAATTCAGAACATAATTTAATTTTCCAATGTATTGTACTGTCTTGTGCATTATTCTGCAAGCCAGGGAATTAATTTTCAACAATCCTATGTCTTATTACTTATCATATGTAGTAAAATATGTGGTTCCAGAAATTATCTATATCTACCGAGGATGGCGATCCGATCCGATGGGTAGGGAGGAGGGTGTCAAAAGCCAAAATCTATACTTCTGGGGGGGATGAGGGAGGGGAGGCTCAAACCAAAAAACACTCCATGTGGGGAGGGGTATGCATATTTTCTGGAAAAATGTAACTCAATGTGTCAAAAGTAAAAGTAGAAGTAATGAGATCATTATGTCCTAAGTGAGCAAAGCAGCAATTACCTTTCTCTTTACAGTGATTTATTTTTACTACTACCAGTCTATGCAGTGATTTATTTTTACTACTACCAGTCTATACAGTGATTTATTTTTACTACTACCAGTTTACCATTAAGCCTGGGAACATTGCTAGATAGATAGGCATTACCAACAAATTAAGCAGAATTTTTCACACGGAAGAACAAAAAATAAGAATTGCGGCAACAAAGCGAAAAAAGCAGCAGTTTTAATGAAGTTACATCATAAAATTTACATTTTATAAACAAACCCTCGGAGAAAATTCTTCTAAGTTCAGTAAATGTTACGTTTAAGGCATAATAAGCTTAACTTGTCAGTACACTCCACAAGACCCTCTATAAATTATTATAAATAACCAATATAATAAGGGCATAGTTTCTTTCTTTATTGTGAAGAATTCCTTAATTATGTCAATTCAGCTGATCGAAACAGCTTTTCTAGGAATAAGTGAAGCTTTATATAATAATGGATCACAACTCACAAAGTACAACGGTGGAAGAGAAAATAAATGCAACAAGCGTTAAAATCGTATTACAGGCGAGTTTGTAGTGCAGTTAAAGATCTAGAGTATGAACTAAATGACCAAAAACAATGGCGACTGAGTGAGATTCAATTCAAACTTTTATGCGGGTCTAACTAACGTTTGTTAGAACAGTATGCTTACCTGAGTTATTAGCTGTTTCCTGCGCTTTGGAAAATCTTCATGACCTCTCCAAGTCTGTCAAATCTCGAAAAACATCTGCGTCCTCTCAGAGGAATTGAAGAATTTTCACAGAGCGAAAGGAAAAATTGCGCGCCTTCTACTAGCCTTGTTCCCAGACTTCCCACGGCGCGCTGTCCCACGCTCTACTTGGGGGGGGGGCCGGGGAGAAGGGCGCCTCATAATCAGACACCCGTTTATTCAAATTCGTTTTTCAAATCACGGCAAACCCCGAGCACTACACGAAGGATATTTTCGGTTTTCCCCTCTTTTTGTTTTTATTTCCATCCCGCATAGTACATAAAAACCAATTTATTGTAAAATGCCTTTTATCGATAGCAACTGAACATGAAGGTTTGCTTCAGATCAATGCCTCTCAATCGCCTTTGTTAGGTGAAGAAAATGAGGTCAAATGCCTGCAGAGATACCTTAAAAAGTGCTTTTGAACGAGTCTGTCGTGACTTCGACCTTCGTAATTTTTCCAAACACAATCGCTACATTTTCCAACAAATCAGATAGAGTTGTCGTTACTGCCGAATAAACGGGGGTACTTTCCATGGAGTGATTTTAGAGCTTTTCATAAACGTGTTTAATTTCCTCTTAAAATCTGACAAAATTTGCGTTACGCAATTGGATAGTGACCACACTATACCCCTTTGTGGCAAATTCCACGCGAAGTTGCAGAAATATTATATTTCGCCCAGACCTCAAAATTATCCTTGATGATCACGAAAGAAATCACACAAATATCCTTTGTACTCTTCATGTAAAATTCTCAAAGACGCATCGCTGAATATCAAAAACAAGTCTACTTCTTACGACTTGATTTGAACAAGATTTTGAACAATTATACTTTTGTAATCATTTTGCGCATTTGTTTGTTTGAGAAATATCTTTGAAAATCCATTTATGATTTCTCGGAGAGCATTATAATTGTGTCAATTCGTAGAATTTATCTTCAAAAATAGCGCACAGGCCGCTATTCTTCCAAAGACTTGTGAACTGATCAACAAAACTACAGACCGCGTTCATGTGTACTGTCCTCAAACAAAAGCTCATTGTCGGCATCACGTAATGCAAGCGCCAATGGGTGATTTACCACAGCTTTTCACCCGAAATAACACTCGCATACATGAAGCGAGCAAAGAAGTGCTTTATTTTCGCTTCTACAAAATGCTTCTCTGTACTGCGATTTGACTGGAGATCGTCCGAGCTAAAATTCCCTGCAGAGCCAATAGCAGACGTACACTAAAAGACAACAAATTAAAATATCCCCGACTATTTGCAAGGAAAGGCAATCGATCAACACAGCTACATGGTAAGCAAGTCTAACGGTGATTGTTGTTGATGTTTTCCACCGATGAGTTTTAAAAGAAATCTCTTGTTAAACCCAAAGGGCACTGCATGTTATGTCAATATGCCCGGATCATGAACAAAAATCGACCCATTGTTGTAAATGCGAGGATCTGCTACCTCAAAAAAACAAAAAAAAGCTTCTGCTTAATTTTAGTTTTCGTAGCACGAATCGGATATAATTTTGAAGACAACTGGGGAGAAAACGGGAAATCTACCCTAGACCAGGCCATGTAGCATACGTGATCTCCTCTCAGCGATCATGAAAAAGCCCTTGTGTGAGGGAAAAGCGCGTTCCGATAGCATGCAATAATAGTAACCCATAGCAAACTTCGAACATAAATATACGATTCTAAGCTGCCACGTACCACCAATGCTAATGATATCCAAAGAAAAACATAAATCATAAAGCAGAACACATAAAAACTAAGATATACCATGCGCTTCAGGTAAGTGGAGACGCATTCCAGCATGCCACGTTATCGCTTACCTTGTCCTTGCACGAGAATAAATAATGAGACTGCAATTAGAAGAGTCCTAACCGCGGCGGAGGTAAACATCTTGGCAGAAATCGCTCTGAGGCGGTCCTTGCTGGCGCAGAATGCTTGCTAGCACTACACACCAATCAAAGAGACCTAACACAAACAGCTACAAGACGAAAGTGATGGAAGCGGCCGCCAGTCGCTTGAGGCGCGGTTGGCTGTAAAGCTTTTGGTTGACTGGTGATCAAAGACACTCGAGACCCTGCAAACTGACACCGCCTCTATTGTATCTGAGACGCCAGATCAGACTAGACTGTCTTCTCAATACTGGGGTCCTTTGATCTCTCAAATCCCGCAGCGCATTTCGGCCTGACCGACAAAATAAAGGATAAAGGTACGTTATTCATGGAGGTAACCTTAAAAATAAATACATTAAACAAACATTCAGTTCAAACGTTTTCTGATCTTTCCGCTTGCCAACCCAAAAAAAGTTTATGTGAAAAATGAAAAAATATTGCGAAAATACTGGGCAATATTCGACACGAATGCGTGACAATTGTTACAAAGTGACCACTGCGCGCGTGATAGCTTTCGATGCGACTGACAGGATTTTAAATCGATTCGTTTTTAAAACTCCTAAAAAGGATTTTGCAAAGCTTCTAAGACTCTGTTTTCTTTCTTATAAGCGAATTTTCACAGCACTTATGTAATCTTAGGAAGACACATAAATTTAACACTCCTGTTTTTTTAACTTTTAGTTTTTTGCACATAGGATTTCATTGTATTCAATGCCCATTCACTTCCAAGCCAGGCTTCCAGCCTAAATTTCTACTCAAGACAAATGCGCTTGTGCGGTGTTATCAAAAACCCTTTGTGACCAATAACGAGGATAATATTACTTCGTCGAGGAATCTGCTGCTCGGGATGAAGTCACGCAGGGCTCTCTGTCCCCAGAGGGATGGGGAGCGATGCGTGACTTTGCCAGAGCGTTGCGAAAGAGACTGTAGCTAAGCCCCCATCACAAAAAAAAACAAGAATTGGCAGGATTATTCTATGTATTCTCATTGTCCTAAGGGTGTCCGCGAAAAATTGTCCAGTGCAACAACTTAAAGAAGATTTTTAGTCGTATTACGGTTTAATTATCGCTTTTCTCCCGGGTTGAGAGGTGTGCATAGTGTAGTCGTTTGTTTTGTCAACACTTGGATAGCGATTTACACAGTGAATAGCGTTAACCACCCTCTTTGAACAACTGGGGCCAACCATCAGTTATTAGGTCATTTTTGGGGGGCGAAGCGGCGCTGAAAGATCGATCAATAAAGAAGTTACAATCTAGCCTCCTGTCTCTCCCTAAATCGTCCGAGTTAAATTACTACGGTAGTGACTTCTGGTTTGTCATCTACATGCATTTTACTAATCCGCCTGGTGCTCGGTAACGTTTTGGCAACATCGATTAAAAGAACTCGAGTAAAAATCTCAAGGTATTTCTGTTTCATTGAGATTGCTCCGAAAGTTTCCCGAAAAGTCCCAATAACAAATCAGTAGTGGCTGGCTTATAGCCAGTAAGTAACCACAAAAACCGCACAAAAAAGTTAATGTAAACTCAGCCTATAACAGAAGGTAATTTTGTTATTCTCCTGCACATTTCACCGCCTTTTTACAACCATTTCGTCATAAAATTACAGCTCAAGTCAAGAACCTCTTCTTTCCACTTTCCCCGAGCCGTAGTAGCACAGTCTCATTTGTCAGCGGCTTACTTCAAATGAATAGTTAGTACTTTTTGTAACAGTCATATAGCTAGCTGCAATAAAAAATGGCGGAAGATTTGAGTCGCTCATCACCCGCTCGTCGTAAGAGTGCCGTGTAAGTTGCGATATGCTTTCTTAACAGGTCAGCCATAT
>CM042752.1:1671773-1739502 GCA_022496165.2 Catalaphyllia jardinei
CAGGGTCCTCTCTCTACCTCGAGAAAGTACCCTGGTTACGGCTGGTCGCGTGTCTATGCATGCCAACCTAAGCTGTACAGAGGGTGGGTCCTCGAGTTAATTTTGTCAACACTGTCTAGGGAGGTGAATGTTGGACAGATGTTATTTTGAAAAGGAAGCAAGTTATTGTTAGAGATCCTGCCTGACCAGCTAGTGTAGTGCTTCGTCTCTACCTGAGAGTATGGGATGTTAAATTGAGAGGGAACTTTTCTTGTCTTTCACTGATTTTATAATAACCGCCAACAACCTGCTTCGGATTAATTTAATCAGTTTTTTACACCAAAAGAATTAAGTAACTGTGAAATTATCGATGGGATACATTGGATTTACCACTAAACAGTTTTAAAACAAAAGCTGCTGAATTTTGCAAACATTCTTCATAAAATTATTCACTACAAGAAAATCGAATGACCGTCAAACTTTCCATTGGACGAATTCAAGCAAATTCAGTCACATTCAAAGCTAGTCTCTTTGCCAAACATTGAACGTATCAAATTCCAAACGAATGTATCAATGCCTCTGTTTTGATTTTGCCGATCAAAAAATATAAGTTGTTGTTGTTGGTGTCAAGTTCTTCGTAGATGTTTCCCGCTGCAAGGGAAGGGAATGACCGTCAAACTGTTGATGGGAATAACTCATCAAATCCAAAACTACCTTTGTAGGCGAACATACGACGTATTAAACTCTAAACGAATGAGCAAATACCTACGTTGTGATTTTGCGGAATGAACAGTCAATTAAATTCACTGCGCGGTCCATTTAGTGTTCTGAACGTCATTTCCAGGTTCTTTGCCAAATTTTTTCATTGCCACAAAGTCCAAAGATCGTCCAACTGTCGAAAGGAGAACTGATGCAGAACTAACCTTTGCTTTTAGCCGACCATTGAATGCATTGAACTCCAACATTGAAAGTGTCAATGCCTTCACTGTGAGTTTTCCAATTCACAACGGGAAGGTTATAAATCCCACTCCCTACTGAGCTCAGTAGGTAAACTCAGTGGAGACAAACTTTAACTTTCCAGCCCCTCTCTTCAATCACATCTCTGGAATATGCTAAATTCTAGCAGACACGTGACCAGCCGTAACCAGGGTACTTTTTCAAGGTAGAGGGAGGACCCTGGGAACTAGGTTGTTACCCTTATGGCTGTTGTTTTTTATTTTTTTTGTTATTATCAATATCGTTATTATTATTTTTGTTATTATTATTATTATTATTGTTGTTGTTGTTTTTAACATAGGAAACCAGGTCGAAATTGAAAGTAGTTCTTCCTCAAATGTCCAATTGAATAGGAATTTAGAAATGTAGGTTTACAGGGAGATGGGAAAACCACTGGAAAAATCTTGGAGGGATGACAAGAACCAAAACTTAACTGAACGCCCAAATGGCTTGGACGCAGAGAAGACGCACTTTAACTGGAATTAAAATTTTATTGAAAATAAACGAAATTACTTATTAATATATAAGTCAAAACAGTAACAATTTATTGTTCAAGAGCAGTAAATAACAGGAATATGTGTACAAGCACAGGCTCAAAGATGATGAAAAATTACTGTCAAAAACTAACTGGCTACTTCTTGATGGGATAAGTAAACTTTTTTGTTGGTTCATGTTGGTGATAGAAGAAGAGCAGTTAACTTTCGCAAAATTATAGTTGTCTATTCACTTGGTGACATACACGCAAGCGAGTAGTTACAGAGTTAAAAGAAATTTCAGGCAATACTGAACGGATTTCTAAAATTCAAAGTTCCTTAGAAAGCTTAGATTGTGAACTAAAAGATTGAGCCATTATTCCCGATGCACCGATAATAGAAAGCAGTAAATTTTCGCGAAATTCCAATTGTCAGCGTAATTTAATTCCCTCGCTGACATGTACGCGAGCGAGTGGTTCAAGAAGAAAAATTTGTAACTCAGCGAATACTGAACGGATTTCGAAAATTCAAAGTTCCTTAGAAAGCTTAAATTGTGTACTGAGAGGTTTAGCAATTTCTCTGATGTGTCGATGATAGGAAAAGAGTAGTAAACTTCTGCGAAATTCCAGTTGTCTACATAATTAAATTCACCCGGTGACATTCACGAAAGCTAGTACTATTAAAAACTTTTTCTCAGGAAATACCGAAAAGATTTTGAAAATTCAAAGTTAAAGCGTTTGATTTTGTGGATCAAATCACTTATGTCTTTGCAGTTTAGCCTTTCCCTGGTGTTGACAAGCGGTTCATCGTTGCTTGTAGGACCAAACACTGGACATGACATGTGCCTCGGAAAATTACATTGGCTATTCATGTCAAAAATTCACATGACCCATGCCACGGGCCTTGAACTCAACACCAGGCCCTTTGCTCCGCGTTTCCTCACATACCATTCATTCCAGTTGGAAGAACAAAGGAATGCTAAGAATGTGCCCAAATTTCGCTTCAAGTTGGCTCTAGCGCTGTACCCTTTAAAAACGCGTTGCTGACCACCGGTGTCAAGATTAGTTTGTGGGCTCGGTTTTGCTTGCCCGCAATCAGAAGTTCATTGAGGGCCGAGCACTGGGTAGAGGTTTGATTTCTGCTGCTCTCTCCTCTCTGGTCTGTGTTCCTCCCTGAGAAGAACAGCTGGAAATGTGAAGGGCAAACTATGTCTGTGATATAAATTTGTAATTTAATATTCATGCTGCATGCCGGCCAACTGGACAGGTCCACATGACACCAATAGCTCAAAGCACTTGTAGTTAGTCAAAGCACTTGTAGTTAGTCTACAGAAACCAAGAGAATCCTCAATGACTTTTGCCTATATTTATCACCAGAGAGTTGTTGGATCTTATCAAAAGATGTGCACAATATGGAGAAAGCAATTCTGTGTTGTTAATTGGTCCTAGAGGAAGTGGAAAGTCTCTGGTATGTTTTTATTACCAAACAATTTGTGCTACATTTTGTCTCAAATGTGTTTTCCCAAGCTTCATAAATTTCTACAAAATTTTGGCCTTACAGAACCCCTTATCCACACCCATAGGAAATGGAAATCCCTTCTGCGGGGGAAGGATGAATATTAAATAGATTTATTTTTCTGGAACTGTGTTATGACTGCCAGAAATCCTTCTCTGTTTCTATTCTGTAAGGGGAATGCATTTCAATTTTGGGAAATTTTCATTGTTAGGGCTCATTGTTACATTCTTATCATCAAAACAAAAGTGCACGTAAGTCCAAGTTCCATAAATCCTCTAATCAGCACCCCCCTCAAATAAGCACGCCCTTCAAATAAGAACCTCAGTCTCCTATCGGCTTCAACCAAGACTGGCTTAACCCTTTCAGCCCCAGGGGCTCTCCCTTTGACAAGTAAAATCGTCTGGCGTTAGACAGGGTAAAATCTATAAGTCACTCTTGGGAAGTAAAGGGTTAAGGACATTCGCGCCCATTGCCACTGTGCATCTCTAGTGTGCACGCTATTCATTGGCCATGCGCATGCCACGTCATTTTCAAGCACGCGCACTGAGTCGAAAACTCAATAAAATATAGAGCTGATGTCTTTAGCATTAACTTTGTTTGCCAATATTTTTGTTGGATGCTCGGTGACCCCAACTTTTTTTTGGTAGATCACTTCCTTTTCTGATTCTTTCCATTATACTAAAAAACCAAAAAAACCGTACATGGGAAGTGTTAATTATTTCTCATATACTATTCAAATAGGGTCGAATTGGTACATGGATACAGGTGTGCGTGACTTAGAAGTTGTAGTTTTTAAGGCTAATTGTAGCTGATTTAATGACATATGTAGCAAAGATCTATTAATAGGCCTATACTGGTATATGCTGTGTTAAACACACATAACTTAGATTTGATTCTTCAACCTATAGTAATGAATCCGGCCAGAATCGCCTCGAATGACTTGAAATCTTAGAAATGCTATGGCCTGTGCTATGCGTTATCTTCAAAACAAGTTCAGTGACTCCCAATTTTTTTTGTTTGCAATCTAATCTTATCATTTTCTACCTTCAGTCAAAGTTTTAAAAAATCTGTACGTGGGAAGTTTTTGGGCGTGAACTTCCTTAAGTGATTAATATATTGATATGTAATTAATAGTTAATATATTAATATGTAGTTCTTCAAGAGACACAGGTACTGATACATACAAAACAATGGTCATTTCCGATCTGACCTCAGATTTGGGAAAAATTAAATAAGCCCCCCCCCTCTTGATTAAGCTCCTCCCTTGAATAAGCACCCATGTCCTCTCCTAAATTTGAAATGATTTATGGTACCTTGTACCCTGAAATTGAATCTGTGATATAACCAGTGAGTGTAACTCAATAAACACATGTCATGTGGGGTAACCAATAAAAATTATTAAGTCTCTATACCAATGATATAAGAAAGATTTATTGGCCAGTTCTTGGAAATGAAATTTCAATCAAATTAACAATATTAATTATTTTAAAAATCTTTCCAATGATGCCCAGATCAGAGTGATGGTTTTTTTGTCGTTTGACTTAAGCTCAGATGTAGTATAGGCTAGACATACCTCTGATTTTGGAATAGCTTTTAAAGAAAATAACACTGACAGTGAATCTCAGAATACCGTAACAAAAATCAGCTAGAAAGTGAAGCCTTTTGTTTTTATCAGCACACCTCCACAATCACATTTTATAACAAAATGACAGTTTGCATTTGGATTGTCACTGTATTTCTCAAGTTTTCAACTAAAAGTGGCTTTCAATTTCTTAGTTTGCAACCTTGTTCTCTTGCAGCTCGTTAAAACTATTCTTGAAGAATTATCTAAAACAAAAGGAGTGAGGCAAAACATGCTGGAAGTAAATTTAAATGGTAAGCAAATTATAGTCAAATGATTCACTTTGCTCCTTCACTTCATCATTTAATTAACAATAAAGAAGCCTAAGCTGTGTATTACACTGTGATAAAACACAATGGGCATTTGAGAACAGGAGGGAAATGTAGAAAACATGAGCCACAGGTAAGTGTTTTCTACATTTCTTGAATGTTCTCAAATGTCTGATTAGCAAGTAAATATCTTGGACCCAGTTAATTCTGAATCAGCTCTTTACTTCTCTTGCAATATTGTTCTAGTCTAACTATTGAGCTCTCTAACAGCCAATGAGCATTTCAGCCTGCTATTTGGTTAAGATAAAATTACAATAATACTCACAAACCAAGTGGCCCATCAGACCAGAGCTTATCCTAGTTTCTGTAGCATGAAGCGACTAAGAGTATTTCTACTCCCCCTGGATGGAATGCTAGTCCATTGCAGGGTTGTCCCCAGCGTTATGGTCATCAGTACCCATTTATACACCTGGATGGAGAGACAGACTGTGAGATTCATTAAGTGTCTCGCCCAAGAACACAACAAAATGATCCCGGCTAGGGCTCACACCCAGACTTGTTGATCCGGGGATGAGCATACTAACCATGGGGCCACCACACCTTCCCTCAAAGTTACAGACTGAATTACTCTTTAATTGTTATTGGCAGGTCTAGTTCAAACAGATGACCGATCAGCCTTATTAGAAATAACAAGGCAACTTCAGCTGGAAAACACAGTAGGAGACAAAGTATTTGTGAGTATCAATTGTCATTAACTAGTTTGCACTACATACATCCTTTACCTTGGTGTATCTCGAGATCAGTCAGAGGATAAGTGGCTTTTCCCTCTCTATCTTCTTATCAATTTATTTTTCATACATTTATTTATTTATTTACCTGATTATTTGTTTGTATATTTGCTGTTATTTTAATAAATAAGCCCAACTATAAAAAAGCTCCATCTAAAAGTGAAATAATCAACCATGTCTAAAAAAGAAGACTTATTTTACATTTATTTTTCAGGGTTCTTTTGCTGAAAACCTTGCCTTTTTACTTGATTCCCTCAAGAGTGGTGAGTATATGAACTGGGGTGGATGCAGTATTTTAGAGAAGGGAGTTCGAGATATGGACCACTGACCACTTTTTGGCTATTGGGGATTGGAAGGGGGGGGGAGGGGCATCCTTTTCCCAAAAATTGTAAAAATTGAGGCCCTCAGAAATGGGATTTTTGACATTCTGAGGCCAAGTGTTATCTTGTCTCATTTTTTTTAATTTAGGAGGTTCAACAAAACCCTCTTAACCCCCTCTCCCTGATCCCCCCTAGATGAATATAAAAAGCTATCCAATCATACTATTTTTCTTCAGATTTTTAAATACAGTCCAGGGCCGTGAAGGTGAACTCTAGAAGTGCCTTGGTGCCACGGGTGGCTAACTTTTGCCTTTGATCTACATGAAAAACTGACATTTTCAAATTTATAAGCTTAAATGCTGTGCACCCGGGATTTCATGATCATGAACCTTTGGGCTCTTTGTGGTTTTTTTGTAGACCACAGCCTCGATGCTCAAACCCGTTTGATACAAACACGAATAAAGATTTGAAAAAAAACTTTGTTTCAGTGTTGTGGTATTTAAGTTGCACAGCTAGTTGAGGACAGTCGTTAGAGTTTTATTGTTGCAAATCAAAATTACAATAAGTTTAGAGTTAAACAAAGGGCAGAACATAGTATCTATATTGTGGAGGCATCCATGTGAGGTAAAGGCTGTATTAATTGTCTGTAATACGTAGGTTCTGCACGGAATGAAGATGCCAAGGGTAGCATTTTCATGTCTGAGGTCAC
The DNA here is from genome assembly GCA_022496165.2 of Catalaphyllia jardinei. Classification (NCBI taxonomy): domain Eukaryota; kingdom Metazoa; phylum Cnidaria; class Anthozoa; order Scleractinia; family Caryophylliidae; genus Catalaphyllia; species Catalaphyllia jardinei. The sequence continues at coordinate 1,678,444 of CM042752.1, forward strand.
AGGTTTTTACTATATGGACCAACCTTAAGCCAGCAAACAACTTAATAAAGTATTTGGTTTTTCCTGTTTTTCTCAAATGGCTTTTATCATTTTCCACACACACTTTGTGTGCATCACCATAATCATGGTCAGAGATAGGAAAATCCAGATCACACTAAGAACCAATGAGATTGCAGAATTCATTACTGTGCCATACCCTCATGGAAAAAGAATGCTACATATTCCAACAATTATAGTTATCAGTTTAATCAACATTCATATTGAGATTTAATTTCACACAACTTGTATTATTTAGTGCAAGTTGCTTTTTTACTTATTAAAATATATACCAAAGCCCCTCATGGTCACTGGTCTCTTTAAGCCAAATAGCAATTAAGACCTCTCTGCTCTTTCGCCAAATAGTTTTGTTGGCTGCCATAATGTGCACCTCTGTTAGGTACATTATCCAGCTCTTCAAAGCCCTGATAATTTATTTTTATTATTTCTTTAGGTGGTCAGGAAAGTCAGTCAATTCTTTTTATACTGGATGAGTTTGATCTGTTTACAAACCACAAGAACCAGTCATTGTTGTACAATTTATTTGATGTCTCACAGTCAGCCCAGACACCTTTATGTGTTATTGGACTCACTTGCAGGCTGGTAAGACGTGACTCTGGATTTCTAGCTCTCCTAGACTAATTAGTTAGTTAGTTCTCTCCATGCCATGAGGCGCATAAGGCTGTAACTTTCTCTCGCCAAATACATGTAGCACTGTCTTGTGGTGCACCCCAGACCTCTGCCCAGCTGGTCCACCTCTTTTGCCTTTTTCCACTGTTCTTCTCCATTTGGTTTTAGGTCGTCCCCTACACTAAGTATATAAATATAATTATATAAATAATATATAGATTAAGGCCAGCCTAAAAGCGTAGCTCCTAGGGTGGGTTGTTCAGAGCCCGATTTAGCTAACCCACTACAAGGCAGAATTTTGATTTGAGTTTTCAACAATTTAACCTGACATGAGCCTGCAATCCAATGAAAAACCAGCTTTTGGTCTGAAAACCTTAAGCCTGTGATATGGTCACATGGCATTGGTCAGTGGATACCTTGTTTTGACAGGTGTCAATTGATCATAACATGGATGTCCAATATCAACGAAGTACGTACACCTTAAACCAAGGCTGCATGTTAACATTATTATTTGGAGTATGGCCGCCACCAGTAGACCACTATTTAACAATTAGACCCGTAGCCCACTCGGGGCTACGGGTCAATAGCCCATGAGGCGAAGCCAAATGGGCTATTGGCCCGTGGCCCTTAAATTAAGGGCGAAGGGTCTAATTGTTTTAGTATCACCCAGCTAGTCGGACAGAAAAGGCAATAACAAAGTTAGCAAATGCAAGTTGAAGAAATATTTATTTGGGGCAAAAAACGAAAGAAAACCCGGCGAATTTTGCTACTCAATGACTATTACTATTAGACCCCTAGTAGCGTAGCCAATCAAAATGCAGGATTTGTATTAGTCCACTAGTTGGGTGATACTAATAAAACATATATCAGTTTGAACAACTGGCAGAAAATGCCATGCATCCTTTAGTGACTTCAAACTTCCCAATGTTTCTTTTGTTTAACAAAATATCTCCAATAGAGGCCATGGAAAACTGAGTTTTTTGCATATGTTACTTCTAGAAAATGAAGTGTAAATCAACAAAAACAATTGCAGAACACTGTTTTTCATGTCACAACAAGTCAGTCTGCCAAAAGAGAGATTAAGCTTGACGTTACATGGTCTTACGTCAAACGGCAAATGGCAAAGATGACCTCTGAATTTGTGTTTTTTTCTTCTAATCCTTCATTAAATCACATAAAAATAGAAAAATGTCTCCTACTATAACAACAACAACTGTTTATTTTGCTTTGTACATAAAAATAATATACAGCAAGAAAAAAATAACTTAAATTTAAATAAGCAAAAAACTACTCAGAATAGTAAAAACTAAACGAGCTGAGTAGTTACAAAGATTATTATGCCTTAGATCGGTTGTAGAAATAATAAAGAAAAAAAAAGAGGGAGAAGAAAAAAAAAGAGATATAAATATAAATATAAAAATGAAAGTATGAAGAAGAAGAAATTTAAGTAGTAATAGTACCAGTTGATGACAAAGCATTGCTTAGTCAAGTTTTGTTTAGTCAAGTTTTTTTAAATAAACGCAAAGATAAACTTTTTATCTCTTCATCCAAATTGTTCCAGATAGAAGGACCAATGTAGATTGAACTTGCCATAATTAGTTCTAACCTGATCAATATAATATGTTGACTTCGATGCTACTAAGCCTAGTATTATAGTTATGTTTAGATGATAGGATGCCAATACCTCTTGAGATTTTCTTACTGACTTCATGAACATGTTTTTTCCAATTTAAATGACAGTCAACAATGAGACCTAAGTATTTGACATGAGTTGTTTGCTCCACCGGCGTACCTGAGATTTTTAAACTGAAAGATAGAATTTTTCTTTGAGGAGGGTGAAAAATTACAAAATTTGTTTTGTCAATATTCAAAGATAACCTATTAAATTGTAGCTATTGATTAAGTTTATCTAATTCTTCATTTAATTTTAATTCAAGGCATTGTAAGCTTTGATCCTGTAAGAATATGTTGGTATCGTCTGCAAAGAGATGGAAATCTAATTCACTGGAACATTTATGCAGATCATTCACATATAACAAGAATAACAGAGGCCCCAAAACTGAACCCTGTGGTACACCACATAGAATTTGCTGTGTGCCAGATTCCACATGGCCTAGTGAAACAAACTGACTCCTATTAGATAAGTAAGAAGAAAACCATTCATGTTCAACGCCTCTGACACCATAGTATTCCAACTTATCAAGTAAGATATGGTGTTCCACAGTATCAAAGGCCTTACACAAATCTATGAAGATACCACAAGAATAATTCTTACTGTCAATAGCCTTTTGGATTTTATCTATCATAAGAATAAGGGCATGGACTGTGGAATGACTAGAATGAAATCCAAATTGTTGGTCAAAAATAGTAGAAGATTTCTCAAGGTACTTAATTATTCTATTATACATCAACCTCTCAAGAATCTTATTAAATGTAGATAACAATGATATAGGACGATAATTTGTTATCACAAGAGGTGAGCCTTTTTTATATACTGGAATAACTTTTGCAACTTTAAAATGATCAGGAACGATGCCTGATGTAAAGGAACAATTAAAAAGGACTTCAAGAGGACAAGATATATAATTCTTAAGAATTTTTAAGAGGACTACTGGAATACTAAAAGGTCCAGTTGACTTACTAGGATTCAAATTATTTATAATTTCTGTAATTTCAATATTAGTAACTGGTAAAAGAAAGAAACTTGAGCAACTGGGAGTATCAAGATACATTTTATGTGTATGAGTTCCACTAATGGGAATTTGAGCTGCTAATCTCGAGCCAATAGTTGCAAAATAATTATTAAAATACAAATACAAATATTTTCATTCTACTGTTCAAAGAGCTAAAGACAGATGGCAAAAGTTTCATTTTTGGCGTTTGCCATTTGACCTAAGACCATGTAACGTTGAGCTTACTCTCTCTGAAAATTAGCTGGATCCTTCAAAAAATGAAAATCAGCCTAAAAAGTGATGTATGCCCTTTTTGCACGAAATCCTAAATCCTTCTTTTGTGAAAAAGAAAAATTAATGTCCCAGCTCCACTTAACTAACTTAGTGTTTACCATGACACCTAATATAAGAATTGTTAGTAAAAAACACAAACATGCTTAGCGTAATTAGGGGGAACACTACTCAGTGGTTGGCATGACAGACAACTTCCCATTGCGTGACAATTTCAAGGCACTATGAGCTGCAAAGCAGCAACATGCCATGACAGATAACAACTAGAAGTGCTACAAGCTGAAGCTTAGGCCAGCCACGCGCTATAGTGTAGCAAAATCGGCTCGAATCTAAAGCCAACAATGCACAAAGATAAACAGAACGTTGACCAATGAAGCCTTGCTTATCTTTCCAGCTCTGCTGGATCAGACAAGAGTATTGGCAGCGAGGTCCAAAAGCATAAAACTGAAAACGTAAACAAGTACAAAGCTTGGTGAAGTTGCTCTGGAGACATAACCGAACCAAAACTGGGAGAGGTGACCTCAGTTTTTTTTTAATATAACAAGAACAAAGGTACCCAAAAGAAGGAGGGAGGGAATTGAAATGCAGATTACCTCAGAATGTAAGCAGTAGCTAAGAAAAACCTTAGAAAATATGACTTTGGACCGTGAACAAGGTCTTTTATAGTTAGACAGAGCCTGTAGCTCAAACCAAATAACCTGTACCACTCCATAGCAGGGCCAGACACTACGTAATGTTTACTTAGGACTTAAAGGCAGGATTCACTGCATTAACCACTAAATACAGCCAAAAGAAAGTGTGACTAGATATTATTACAACATACTATTATGACATGCTTAGCTAGAGGCCCATGTACAAACTGCTACATTGTTTTAACCTTGAATGCTGTCAAGTCACATAATGTCACAGCATACTAGAGCATCACACTCCATAAAGGGCGTTTTACAGATGGCCCTGTATAACTTTCCAGCGGTAGTTCACACAATCTTAGGAGTACTTAATACAAATAAATGCAGCGCGAAATACAATTTAGATACAAACTACCTAGTAGTAAGTTATTTGCATGTCATGTTTGAAGTTATCATGAAAATGTTTGAGAGCCAAATTAAAACTAACACAACACAGAAAAAATGTGTTGCACTCCCACATAAGGTGATGTATATTTCCTTGACTGTTAAGTACTGTTTTTGTTTTCAGGATGTTGTAGAATTGCTTGAAAAAAGAGTGAAGTCAAGGTTCTCCCATCGACAGATCCATCTTTTCAATTCAGAGACATTTGAAGATTATTTGCAAGTAATAAGGTGTTAATATCATTTTGGTGTAATATTGATTGGTTATATTAATAAAAGATACTGGTAAAAGGATTAAAAGTCTATAAAAAAGAGTGCTTTACAAGTTTGATAAGCATAGAATGATAAAAACTTAAGACTATATTTCTAAATGAATTGACATTTAAAAATTAGTGAGCTGGAGGATTGAAAAGACCAAATTGTTAGAGTCAATACAATTCTATAAGGCTTATGCCAGACCTAAAAAATTCTGGAACAAAATGCTATTCAGAATAGGTCAAGTTTTTTTGGCCCCCGCATTAAGTCTTTTGCAAACCACAAATTAACATTCTGATGCTAACAAAAAAGGCTCTCAGATTACAAATTTTAAACCATAGAAAGTCCTTCCACCTTCTTGCTACTGTTATGTCTGAGTACCCCGCCCCCCTGACCCACATTCCAGCTGAAAGCAGGTTATCGTCTTAGATATGGTGAGGAAAATGCTAATGAGTTGTGATGTCAAAGAATGACATTTAACCAGCTTTTCTATTTTAGTGTTAAGTGCAGTCCAGTGTAGTAGAAGGGATGCCTATCTTTGAGTTTAGAACAGATCCATTCACTGCTACAAAGACATTCAAAGCCTCTAATACTCCTCAAATGTTTCAGATCTGTATTGACATTACCATCAAACTTCAAGGACAGACAGTTTCTTCAAGCCTGGAGTTCTCATATCAAGGTAAATGTTTTCAAACCACTAACAATCACTAACATAATCAGACACCTTATTTTAGTTTATACTCAAAATGTTTATATATATATTTAACAAATAGATTCCATGTTGCCGTGCATCTGTTCAGTAATAGATCACAGATGACGTCAAAATGTGGTAAGAACAAAAAAGTGGCACACGGGGCGTAGCCGAGTGTGTCACTGATGTAACATGGAATCTATTTGTTTTTATATAAACAACGAAAAGCCAATTTTTTGTTTCAAAATATTTTAACATAACGCCAAAGCCGGCCTTTTGCCCCGCCTTTGCACGAAAAAAAGGCATTTGACGTGATCTATACATTCAAAATGAAGCAGTTTCATTGGTTGCTATGCGTAGCAAAGAATTGTGATTGGTCGAGAAAAATCACGCCACTGTCAAACCTGACTCGAGTGTCTCTTCTCGTGGAACGAAAACTTACAGCGAAAGCAGAATTGAACTGCAAAATCCACAAATCTTGAAGAAAATGCTGGAATAATCAAGTCAGTTTTTGTCATTGGAGCAGCCCTGTGAGCCGAAAAGTTTGGACGTTGCCTTGAAAATTACAGGAGTTGAAAAAATACCCTCGGAAAACTTGTGGTTTTGGTCAACCTAGAGGCCATTTGATTCGAGTTTTGAATGAAAGGAGCGTAAATGACGGTGGAGAATTTGTCTTCTGTGGTTGGTGATTCGCAAATCAGCTTGGTATAGTGTCGGAGACACATTTTAGCTGCGATACTCTTGACAGTGAGCTGTGGTTAGCTATACTTAGCTCGCTGCTGTGGCCTGAAACGGCCAGGAACATTCGCATAGGAAAGCAAGGTTATGTATTTTATTTTACCAATTTTAAGAAGTGATGTTTTGATGTTTCATTCCTGACATCAATCAGTGAGTCAACTGTTGTTTTGACCCTGGGAAAGTTGAATTTTTTAAATAAATTAATCTCAGAAACATTTTGTTTATTGGGTTTGTTAAATTCGAGATAACGGAGTGGTTCTCGGCTTACCAAGACCAAGTTTGTGCGTGGTTTAGTCGCGCTCAACTGCCGACTGAGGCTACTAGAAAAATATTTCTGTATCATTTTTTTAAAAGAAACGGCTTTATCTTTTGTTTTCTGGCTTCTCAAACCATCCTAATTCTCAAAACTTTCATCCTAATTCTCAAAACTTTCCACCATTTTAAAACGGCAGAGGGAAAAACTTTGTAATGATAACGTCAATCATGCATCTGTCATCTAATAGATTATAGGCGAGAACCAATCAAAATGCGAGAATAGCGTGGGTTATTATATAAATATATATATATTATTTTGAATGAAGAAGCTGGAAATCCAATGATGTAGTCACAAGTTAGTAGGATCCAAAGGATATACAACGCTTTGCTATAGTAATTGAGTAGTTCTGAATGAAGAAATAGCGACAGCGAACTACTAACTGATCCGGCATTTTGAATGAAAAAACATATATGTGCCGTGAGTGGGAATCGAACCCGCGTCCCCCTGGTTACTAGTCGGTTGTGCTACCACTGCACCATCACGACAACCCTGCTGGAAACAGAGCGATCGATGAGGTAATTGGTTAGCCGCGAGGTTCCCCGGCGTTTAATCATTCAGGAACAGGACATACATTGGATCATCCAAGGATGATTCATAGGCTACCAGCAAATTATATTAATTATTTTGAATGAAGAAGCTGGAAATCCAACGATGTAGTCACAAGTTAGTAGGATCCAAAGGATACACAACGCTTTGCTATAGTAATTGAGTAGTTCTGAATGAAGAAATAGCTAATGTATATATCTATCTATCTATCTATCTAGCTATCTATCTATATATATATGTATATATATATATACATCTATCTATATATATATATATATATATATGTATACATCTATATAAATATATATATATTTAAAATGTTATTATTAATGCAACACACAGGAAAGCTGAACATAATTATAAAGAAAAATGAAGGAGCTGTTCTGCAACAGTCAGAGAAAGAAAGGTCTTGCTGTGACCTCATATCAGATATTATCTGTCTCAGTCTTTCTTTTTGCGATGAGTCAATACCATATTGTTGTTACCTACTGCAGATCTTTGAATATTGTGTCCTTAGGAATTGTTAGAAGATAGGGAAGCTCAGGCTGTTCTAAAACAACAATTCAGCATAACAAAAGACATTAGAAGCTTGCATCATTTGCTGGTAAGTTGGATTACAATGTTTATTTTATTTTTTATTTATTTATTTGTTAGCCATGCAACAAAATTAAAAATGATTACCAAGGAGGACAATAAGTTAATACAAATTAAAAAGTGAGGAAAGAGGTAAAAAATCTGCACTAATCAATAATATGTTATAAGGTGGTGGGGAGACTGAAAAGAAACTGTAAAGCTCATGTATGATTTGGCCTCCCCACTAAACTAAGTAACTTAGATGTCATAATTTACATGGCAGGAGAAATGGCTAAAAATAGGTTATTCATAGTTTTTATTCATTTTAAGTAATGATCCAGGTAAGAACTGTACCATTTTCTATTGTTCTGTGGCAATAAGCTTTCCCCACATTGAAACGGTTGTGTTTTGAGACCAAGAATTTATCAACTGATGGAAAGCAGGTTTATGAAATAAAATGTTTTTAAACTCTATCCTGAAAGGTAGTTTTCTTTGTGCGCAAACATTTCAACCAATTGCAACAGTCGTAAACAAAGACAATAAAAGCCTCCAATTTTTCAATGTTCCCCATATAGGATTACTGTGATATTTAGATTCAGAAGAGATTTTGTTGACATGAAAAGAATTGATCCGTTAAGGATAAATAAATATGCAGCTACCTGAAGTTTTGGTAAGTTTTGCTGATTAAGCCAATCAGAAGTATGATACAACAATAGCAATGTTGTGCAAAAGTTAGCACCTTTCAGCATTCCTTGCCGCATGGTTGCCTACTTCTTACATGGACTGTTACTTAAAAGTGTAAATCAAGATTGTACTATAATGGATGTGCACATATGCCATCTAGAAGTCTGTTCTAATCCAAAAGATCACAGGAGGCAGATGCTTTGTCTGTGGTACAGTGCTTCATTCTCACTGACAGAATGAACTGACAGTAAACATTGCTAGTCTCTATCAAATTTGTTTGTTTGTCTTTATAAATGACATCTGAACATCTTAGAGTCTGAGTGTAAGTTACCCACATTTAAAAAGTTAAAATAGTTTTTTATTTTTTTCTGTGCCTTGGGCCCACAAAGAAGATCTGTAATCTCACGTTCTCTCAAAGCCTGACAATTAAAAAAAATGATACACTTAATCAACCTCCAGTATCCCTAGCTTTTATTCAGGTATCTCATTTATACCTTTAATTGATGAGATGCACTCTCACTGATGGTAAAGACAAGTTTTATTCCAAAGATTTGTCAACAGGCCCTAAGACCAGTGCATTGACTTACCATCTACATACTTAGGTGCTCCTTTTATAGTTTAATCTTCATCCTGCTGAGCCTTATCTAAAAAACAGTTATTCCATGAGTGTGCATTGGATATGAGATGGTAGATAAGCAACAAGGCATGTGGCACCAAGTTGGCATGGCATGTGTAACCATCTCATATCCAATATCCATATTTGCAATAATAGGCCATTTTACAGTTGTGTGCTTAGTTACCTGGCCATGAATGAAAGCGAGGCTGGAGGTGACCTTGCTTTGATACAGACCTCTCTGCTTTTCTCACGTAAATGCCGACTAGTTAGCATAAGAACAACTTGATTTGCACAATAAAAGCAGCAAGGTCTGTATCAAAACAAGGTCAACTCCAACCTCGCTACCATTCAAAAGCCAGGGCACTAAGCCAACAACTGTATGGTTTATTGATATTATGGATAAAAACACCCCCCAAAATATAAAAAACATCTTAAAAATAAATTAAAAACCCCCAAAAAATTAAGCTTATGCTTACCATATTTGTAGCACATGATATAATGACTCATATACCTAATGAAAACTCTTGAATTGCATTATCTATCTTCTCTTGACAGCGTAATCATTAAAACAAACTGAATTTATACTTTTAAGAAAACCCTTGAATACAAAATAACTAAAAACTATGAATAACATACTTTAGCCATTTTCCTGCCATGTAAATTATGACATTTAAGTAACTTAGTTTTAGTGGGGAGGCTGAATCACACATGCACCTTATAACATATTACATGTGTAGGTTTTTTTCCTCCTTCCTCGCTTTTTACATATTGTATTAACTTATTGCCCTCCTTTGTAATCATTTTTGAATTTCGTTGTGTGGTTAATAGATATAAATAAATAAAAAAACAAATAAATGAGTTATCCAATGATCCAGTTTTTAGTAATAAAAGTATAGGTGAAATCTGCTTTTGATCATAGTCTTGGTGGATCAGACAAGCAATTATCTCTGGATTTTGTAGTATGAGGTGACTAAGAGTATTCCTACCCTCCCCCCGCCCCCTGGATGGGATTCAAAATCCATCATATGAATAGCCTCTGGCATTAAATACCGGTAATTCACTCATTTATAGACCTGGGCGAAGAGGAGCACAGACTCTTAGAGTATAGAACCTTGACCAAGAACATGAGAAAATGACCCCAGCCAGGGTTTGATCCTTAAGTGCTTGAAATTCAGTCCAGTGCTGTAATCATTATACTGTGGGTGTCCTGGGGTTTCCTGTGGTATTGGTTAGTACTGAGCCAATGTACCAAAACAGCAAACTTCTCTGACCTAACTTCATTAAGCTCAAGAACCTTGACACCTAAAAGAGCAATTTTATTTTTGATGTTTGCTTGTGCAGCACCAGTCTTGCAGGTGACCTAACCTGTTTTTATGTTCCAGGCTATTCCAGTCTGCAGTCTTTCTCAAGATCATCCCTTCGTTGAACCAAAGGACTTGGTTGATGCACAGACAAAACTTGGTGTTGACTGCAAGGCAGCAATGTTGTGTGGTACAGCAACTTTTCTCTGCATGCAGTTTAATTTTTGAGTAAATTTGTACTTTCCTTTTTTCCCACAGTTGAGAATGAGTTCTGATGCCAGTATTGTTATGGTGTCCTCCTTTTTAAGATGGCCACCTCCATCATATTTAAGAAATAGAAAACATGTACTGTGTTTCTATCAAGCTTAAGAATAAATCTAATAATGTTCTATCATGAATGCCGTTGTCTTATTGGCTACCCTTCTCACATTCTATTCTGTGTTAGATAGTGAGTGGCATAGCAGCATGCGCTGGGAGCCGCTTCTTTATGTTTTTGAAGTGTCTGTGAAGAGGATTTAGATGAAAGTCTTGAACGTCTGGTAGATTTATACTAAAACAATTAGATTATTTGCTCTTGATTTCTATGCGTTATAAATGACTTGGGCTGCGCCCTTGTCACGTGATAGAAACCTTAAGCTCGTAATCTAATTGTTTATTTAATAGAAACATAAGTGCAAGTTTGGGAGAACGAGAAATGCTGTGAGATACAAACATGGAAAACTTGTTTTCTATTTTAGAAAATACCATGGCCAAAAAAAAAAAGAAAACAACTTGTTAATATTGATCATTGAAATGTTAATTCTCTTGCTCGAGTCATCATTACGTCAACAGCTCGTGTTAGTTCTGTGTTTCTATCGAGTTATAGACTGAAACCAAGTTTTCAACTAATCGGCGTGCATATTTTCCTTGAAACACTTAGATGTGCATCTCAGCAAGTGTGGTAGCCTCCCACGCAGACGTTCTTAGGCTTGTCAGTGTCTGCGTAGGAGGCTACAAGTGTGGAAAATCTACAAATTTTTGTCAACTTTAGTTTTCCAGTCTCCTGTAACTTTAAGTTGGGCGTGTTTATATTGATGTTATTATCATCACAAAGAAAAATGACCTTGTGATTAATAGAATTTAGTTTACAGATTGCCTTTGCAGCACTTTGTTAACCTTAATTCTTCCATGGAATTTGTACTCAGGTATATCAGTGTTGGAGCTGTGCCTAATCATTGCCATGAAACACTTAATTACAATATATGATGGAGAACCTTTCAATTTTGAGATGGTGTACAAAGGTATTGATAATAAAGCTTTGGATTAAATTGTTGAAAATCACCAGTTCACCTAACACTAGTCTCGTCTCAATATCTTTTATTCGTCACAAAGCTCACAATAAGTCTCAATGGTCACCAAACACATTATTTTTCTCTCTACTCTGAGTTACAGACCATTCCTTATTATAAGTGTATTTTGTGTTCACATGATAACTTGTCGCTCAAGCTTACAGTTACATTAATTTGTTTGGCTGTTGGTTACTGTCACAGTCCTTGTCACAATAAAAATTTATCTTTTTGTCATGCACCTATGAGTAACACAGCTATGAATCTTTAACAAAATATTAAATAGCCCTGTGATCACATTATTTATGTCACTGTGTTCTGTTCTGGTAGATAGATGACCTTCTTGTGATGCTAATTTGTAAGAAAAATAAGAGAAAAATATTCTCCATCCACTCAAACTAAGGATCGCAAGTATTTGAGTTTTCCTAGCAGAAATTGTACAGACTTACATCTATACATGTATGAGTTTGGCACACGCTTGTTGGATGCTCTACAACTAAGAAATAGGAGACTTTTAAAGCATGCATATGTAGCCCAGAAAATTCATAGACTTCCAGTAGCTGGTATCACTGAATGATCAATATCACACTTGAAGGAATCTTTTGTTTTGGTGTGTCATTGTTTGTTTTAAAAAATAAAATACTGTAGTGTCATTATTGTGTATACTTGTCAAAATTAACTTGATTCATTTAATAAAGATGATACAAGACATTTGCTCCATTTGTTTACAGAATATCAAAAATTTGCCCAGCAGAAAGGATTTACCGTTCAGTCTTTTGAAAAACCTGTTGTTTTAAAGGTAGGTTTTCACAACTTTAGGGAAGGTAGGAGCATGGCCTTTAGATAAAATTATTGTGCTGGATTCTGCCTGGAGTGGTCCAAGTTTGAGCTGTGGCTAGGCTGGGGTCACTGTTATGAGTTTTTGGTATAGACATTATAACATATAGTTATTATAGATTGCTGGCAGTGCAGGCTAAAATTCTGACAAGTGGCACTGCATAATTTGAAACAACAGTATGCAGGCAAATGAAATGAAGCTGAATGTCGTACCTGACTTTACTCTTAAGGACAGTTCATACTAAAATAATACAACCTTAAGGTTTCTTCACCTGGATAGGATCACACAGAAAAAGTAGATCTTTTCAAGGGCTATTGCAATTTCCTCATAGAAAAATTGGGGTAGCCACTCATTTTTTCAAGATAATTAGCCTTGAATCTCAACAAAGAAAAAAGAAGGAAAAGATATTTCTTCACAGATTTCTTAGAATCCTTTACATATAGAAAAGCAAACACATTTATAAAGATCTTAAAACCGCATGTTAACATAAAAATAATTTTTTGTATGTTTGCAATAACAAAATCATTTTAAAATGGCACTTAGCATCTCTGGCAGCCTTCCTTTGGTTCAGCTAAAATACAGTCTAAATAGCAATTGTTCACAACCAGAAACTAATCATGTTTTAAATAGATATACACTATGTCATATGCAGGTACATGTTTACAGTTGGATTTCAGTAAAATTTTTGACATATAGCAGCTAGTTTTTCAGCTGGAATACGTTAACAGCATAACATGTGTGCATTAACAAAAGCAGGCACTGTCCTTAATGCCTTAGCTACGTAGGAGGTGGAGGGAAATAGGGCAGCTTGACAAGGTCTTTCTAAATTCTGTGAGGAATGTAAAGACCTTCGAAAATTGCAATCTGATTTGAAATTTAGTTGCAGACATTTGCTCATCATTCTTGGTGTTTAGTTTGTATCATTGCTACTCTTTCTGTAAGTAATCCAAATGATTTGCTGGTACTAATACTTAATTCTTTGTGGCAGGGGGCACTACATGAATGATGGTTTGAATGAGTTCCCTGTCTAAGAAACCAAAACCAAAAGCACATTGGAAAAGCTTAAACCCAAACCTCTACAATATTTATTTATGATTATGAATGTTTTTATTATGCACTGTAAATAGATATATTTATTATTATTATTATTATTATTATTATTATTAATGCCTTTTTACCTCTATTTCTATTTTATAAGATATATTTTTAGCAGATGAAGAGCCACCTTGTGGAAATGCTGAATAAAGCCATTATTATTATTATTATTATTATTATTATTATTATTATTATGATGCCATGTTCTACTTGTCCAGTGATATCTCCATATTTATTATTTTTTCTTATTTCACTTTTAGGCCTTTGAACACCTAACAGCTTTGGAGTTTGTGAAGTCGATTGATGGCCTTGCAAAAAACACTCCTAAAGAATACCGACTTGTCACCTTGTTAGTTGATCCAATACAAATAAATGATGCACTTCAGAGATACCCAGATTGTCCAACAGAAGTGAAGCAATGGGCAATGAGTGCTGTTGTTTGAGTTGTCTTGTGAGCTACACCACGAATGTTATGATGTGTTTGCAGAACAGCCCATGAGAAAAACACATTAAGTTATGTGGTGTAAACAGTGAGCTTCTTTTCGGTCAAAGAAATGTTTTCTTGTACTCTATTTTTGCGATTATGAATAAATTTTACATATTATTTGTAATTTTGTATCGATTTTCTTGCACTGTCATAAGCACACCTATTACTTTCTGGAAAAGCATATGTTAGCTTCCCTGCCTTTACCTCCCTGTAACTCAAGGAAATTTTATTCCCCTGTTTCCATGGCAGAGATTTCGCTATATACCAGAACTTTGTGGTTCATTTGACAGCTGGGAAGGACTTGATCTGTTATGTAAATTCATTTCTAATGAACTCAGTTTGAAACAAAATTAAGCTGAATTATAGGAACTCTCCTACTTGAACTACCACCAGTATGATGAGTTCCAAATAAGCAGTACCCAGTGGGTTTCTGTCATTGCTCTTTTGTACAGATTAAAAACTGCTTCAACTCCTATCCAGCTAATAATCGACTGGGCAGAGCCTTCTAAATTTAATCAGGTGAGGCAAGGCCTCACAAGACAGAAAATACTAATCAGCTTGGCAAGTACCATACATACGCACTGTGCAAATGAAATAGGGGCTTGTGTATATCTGCATTAAAATTGGACTGGAACACATCAGTGTCTGGGCAGTAAGTGAAGTATGTTATATATCTTATTTCTTTACTTTTTTAATTCATTACTGAAATCACACACATGCCTTGGCCGGCCGCCAAACTAATTTCAAGTAAACAGCAAGCTATAAATCTGATCATTACTTTCAAATTTACAGAAAATTCACTCAACGGCTGGGTAAAGCTTGATAACTATAGTTGTGTAGTTAATTCAAACTAAGCTTCCTTTTGGGTAAAAAGCTTTCTTTGGTCGGTTAGGATACCTTTATGATGGGGGGGAGGGGCAGTACATACATACCTACATACGTTATTCGTCCCAAAAGGGCTTTTTGAAATAAAGATAGGTCTATTTACAGTTTGAAATGAAATGAAAAACTTTATTTAAGTGTCCATGTGTTTAGCTAGAAGCTAATGGGGGTACACTGTACTATATAAAATTGTCAATTGAATACTATATACATAACTATTAATTTAATTAACTATTAACTAATAAGTAACTAATTAATTAACAATTACTTAATAGAGCAGTTTTCATTTGAGTGTCGAATTGGTTATTATGCACTTTCTACTCCACACGATTGGCTTAAAAGATTCACGCCACTTTTTCATTCAACTGAATCAGAAGTAAAACCAAAACCAATTGTGACACGTTCACATGCATTTTCCCACGCTTTGCGTCAGCTAACTCTAATTACTTCGAGTTTTGATTGGTTCACTGTATTGTCTGTGTCATTTGTGATTGGCTAGAGTAATAACTTTGATTTTGGTGTTACAACACTCACATGAAAACCACTCTAATACATAAATCAAACTAACAGGAGAGAAATAATGCAAATATCAAGTCTCTAAATATTTGAAATTGAACTCCTCTTCAGGCAGCATTTGAAGTCCTTTGGTGTTGGTCGCAACTTAAGAGTAGAGTCCAGTGAATTCCAGAGTTTAACTGTTCTATAATAGAAGGTTCTTTGTCCTGTGGCAGTTTTATACAAGGGAATATTTATCAACCCCCTATATGCACAGCCCCAGATGTTACGGCTTCTGAACGGTTTTGGTCTGAAAAGGGTATAGATTTTGACTAATTTGGTCTGAAATAGGATATATTTTTCAGTCTGGCTTGACATTGGGTGATTCATTTACTATGAATTATTTTTTCCACATCAACACACCCAAATTTGTAGCCCCTCTCAAATGTTCAGGCAGTTGGAAGCCAATTCTGGTTGGCTGTGGTCATATATTAGAGCTGTGCACTATTTTTCAAGGTCTGAAATAGGTTTTGATTTTCCGTTAAAGTCTGTAAAATGGTATTTAAGGGAAAGTCCATTTAATATGACAAGGGGGGATGAAGATATTGAGGGAGAGCTGTGAAAATTTTTAGACACCTGAAAGCTGGGCTCTGAAAAAATTGTTGGGCTAGGAGGGGGGATTCCGAAAATTTGTATACTTCAAAACCAACATGACATCATCATACAGATCGGATGGTTTTCAACTCAACAATTTAATGACCTGTGCAACTCAGCGTTATCACCTGGTTTACACATATAAGAAATGTAGTCTCAGTAATTATTAGACTCTTGTTCATCCCATACATGAAAATTTCAAAAACTAGAAATGCTTAAACTTTTTATAATAAAACCACATTGATTCATCAAGATTTCAAAATCTGCTAACGGGGACTATAACGGTAAATACATTTAACACAGTCTAGCGATCTTTTTCCAGGGTAGCAAAGGAATTGAAGAAGGAGGGGGGCTCTGATATTTTTTCGACTACCAAAAAATTGAACCGCTAAAAATTGAACTCCTAAAAAATTGAACCGCTAGCGAGGAAGGTTGCTAGAATTTCAAACTTCAATCCAATATCTTCAATTCCCCCGCCTTGTCATATTAAATGAACTTTCCCTAAAGCACAGCTTTTCAGACAGGGTTTCGAGGTGCGGACAACTGAAAAACTTTGGGGAGTGCCCCCACCCCTTCAGCCAGTATGGTTGTCTGTCATTCGACGAAAACTATCCACTACAACTGTATCGTGAGATTTCATGGCGCTAAAAAAAACTTCCACAGTGTGGTTGACATAAACTTAAGAAAAGTTTTATGGCGGAGACTAAAATGTGGTGTCGCACTGTGTCTCAACGTCTTGGTCCCTGCAGATCCGCGAGGTACAAGTTAAGAGTGTCCAATTCTTTTTCTTTCTCACATGATTTGTAAACTGGCGTAAATCTAAATCCAATTTATGATACATAACTGTCTGAGCGATGGATGAAAACAACCGAATTGAAAACTTTTTCTGGCTTCTCCGTCCACCATTTTGTTGTGATGGGGGACGATCACTGTCCCAACCAAACGCTGCGTCAGGGCTCAGGTGGACATTTAACCAATCAGATTAGTGAAATGCTCTTGCAGAAGCCAATCAGATTATTGCGCGGGAAACACCAACCAATCACCAGTGCAACGAACAAGCGGGAACTTGTACACTCTGTTTGCTTGTATGAAAGAAAATATATGAGCGTAAACTTCGACTTTATGACGAGAGGGTTAGAAAAAAGTTTCCAATTTTTTTACATTACCACATGGACGCTTTCCAAAAGCTGGAGAAAATTGGAGAAGGAACATATGGAGTTGTATATAAAGCAAAGGACAAAGGCTCGGGGCGAACGGTTGCGCTAAAAAAGATACGCTTAGATACGTGAGTAATATTCATAAATTTGTGACCTTGGGTATAAAAACCTATTTGGACAACCTTATGCCAGCTTCTCTGGGAAATTAAATAAGGAGTACACCAAGCAAATTATTTGTCGATTATTAGCAGTGTGGGAAATAAACCTCAACCAACGCTTCAATGAGACTGTTGAGAACAAACGTAGAAACTTCTAACGCAAGCTATTTTACGAGGAAACGTATAAAAGTAAGACTAAAGCTTATAAGACTCCATAGCGTTACTTTTTATTTTTCAGGGAATCTGATGGCGTACCAAGTACAGCAATAAGAGAAATTTCTTTACTCAAAGAGCTTAATCATCCCAATGTGGTTAGGTAGGTTCGTCTGTTGTTCTCGGGTAATACTCGAGCTTAGCAGCGTGATGGCTTCAACATCTTAAACTGGTTCAATTAATTACGACAATAATCGCGTATTTGGAGCAAATTCCTCTCGTTCTTACTTTCTCAGACTAAAGGTTGCCACCCAAACGATGTTAAGAAAAGCTCATGCCTCAAAGACACGAACAAAGGAATATTGGGAGCTCCAAAAGAATTTTGTTTTTGCAATGGATTGAAATTAAAACCTTATGCGAACCGAACGAATAGAGTGATAGCCATAAAGCGACATTTCTAATAGCTGCAAAGAAACGCCTATGTAGGTTGTATTTTTATGACTTTTAACATACTCCTGGCGCGCAACCAAATTCCTTACACTAAAGTATTCAAATCACAGCTGCATTATAACAAATTTATGGCGAAGCTGCTTGAGTTTAATTTGATTAGCGAGGTGTTCATTTCAATGTTTTCCCAAAACATGTATTTTAACTGTTTCCCATCGCCACATCATACAGCTACTATTTTGCACTCGATTCCCTTGCATTTATGCTTCAAGGATATATTTTTCGGGAATTCTTGGGCCTTTATTCTTCATATTCGAACTGAAGCGCTGGTAATCCCGAAGCAATTGCATGTGTAAAATATTATACCGAGTTTCTCTCGCCTAGACCTTCATGGTCAATGTAGTAGTGTTCGTTCTGCATCTGCAGTCGCCTTCTTCACTTTGACCTTGCGTAATGGAAAGAAAACGATTTTACACCATAGAGTATATTGTGAGTTTCAGCATAGCCTAACACGACAAAATCATTGTTTAAATTTACGTTGCCACCAATTATGTCCACGTGTTGACGGAAATTACAATAATGGCATTGCTGGCACTTGGTGTTTTAATGAAGCCATCGCTTTTTAATAGTTAATACTAAAAGCCAACACTTGGTTAGCTAACTTTATGACTGGGCACTGTATTAACCCCAAGAATGGAAAATTTGTCGATATCAAAGTGGCTGGGTGAATTTGATAGTCCATGATATTTATAATGGTTCTGTGGTAGACTAAATATTAACCAGTTTTTAGACCAGACGTTAAAAATTAAGGGGTTTGAAAAAAACTTCAAGTTAACATCATTTCGACTAGAGGTACCCAGGTAGACAAAGCTTGGCAGAACTTGTGAAATTTTTACATAACTCTGAAAAAGATCAGAGACAAATTGCATTATTTAAATTTAAAATTTCCTCAACTTTTGCCAGAAACCTTGCAGCATTTTCTAAATATTTTGTAAGTTGAAAGAGAAGGTTATTAAATTGTTAAGTTAATGAGAAAAAGCCTCTAGGTTTTGAGAGCCAGGTGCATTTTGGTTGATTCTGGACAGAGTTTTACACTGATAAAAACACTTTCATTTTGTCAACTGTTTTGTCTGGAGGCAACTAGATAGTTATTCTTGCTCGTGGCTGCCAAGGCCTCTGAAGATCTCAGGTTAACAGGTATTTTTATTTGACTTCACAGATTGTTAGATGTGGTTCCTAGTGATAAAAAGCTATTCCTTGTATTTGAATACCTTGACAAAGACCTTAAAAAGTATATGGACTCAGCACCAGCTGGTGGAATTTCTTTGTCACTAGTTAAGGTAATTTTAATATTCATTTAAATTCCTCTCCCAAAGAAAGTCACCTCAGCGACAAGACTGTGTTAAGGGGTTATGCGATTCTGAATCTCGTGTAGTAACTTGGGAACATGTCTGTGAATTTCAATACAATCTTGTAGTTCCTTGTGATGTTGTTGGCCTCCATGCCAGTGCCATGTCACTTGATGAAATTAATTCCAACAGGTTCAGAGTAATTGCTTTACAGATCAGCAAGTCTGCTCTTGGACCAAAGTGGCTTACAGTGCAAGAGATAATGTGGACCCATTTCTGTTACATATCTAGCTACTAGCACAATTGTCCCCCCCCCTCCCCTTCCCCCCATCCTCCATGGTCTCACGTGATTGAGGTTTAACAAAAAACAGAAACAAAAGGGCTGTGAGGCTACCCCACTTGGTGCTTGACCCACAAGTCTAGTGTGCCAATTATTAATTTGAACACTTGGCATCAATTAAAATAACATAATCACCAGTTAAACACCCAGAACATTCTCCCCTTGTTTCTATAGTTACCCTTACCCTAGGAATATGGCATTTTCTATTCTTACCACTAACATCACTAATACTGATATTTGTATTCTTTTCTTCATCTACAGAGCTACTTGTACCAGTTGTTAAGTGGCATAGCCTTTTGCCACTCACATAGAATCTTACACAGGGATCTTAAGCCTCAAAATCTCCTCATAGACTCTCATGGGTCCATAAAACTAGCAGATTTTGGTTTAGCTAGGGCTTTTGGGGTTCCAGTAAGATCGTACACCCATGAAGTTGTAACTTTATGGTACAGAGCACCAGAAATTCTCTTGGGCTGTCGTTATTATTCAACACCTGTAGATGTATGGAGTATTGGTTGCATATTTGCAGAAATGGTCAGTAGATTCTTTTTTGTATAGTTACTATATTTCTCACTTGTTGTCCTTACTATAGTGCTTTGTGGTATCTACCACTTAAATCTTTTATTTGCTTTTTGTAGATAACAAGAAGAGCCCTTTTCCCAGGGGATTCTGAAATTGACCAGCTGTTTAGAATTTTTAGGTAAGGAATGTACCGTATGCAGGGCTGACTGTGTTGCTCCGGAAAGTAACCAGTCCGCCCCATGGAGGAATTCAGCTTGGAATGAGGTGCCACCCTCCTGGAAATTCCAGTTTAGCTTCATTTGATAATTTCTTTAGGAAGCATAAGCCTTTGAGATTACTCTCCCTAGCAGAAATATTGTAATAGCCATTTCTGAGGTGGGAATGTGGTCATTTCTGGGAGCCATGCTATGTATAGTACCTTTATAGTCCTTGCAGCTGGCATGTAGCTAATACTGGTTCACAGAAACCACAGGTTGCTTCCTAACGGGTTGTCAGGTTATCCAATAACAATTCTTATGTTGTAGTCATCAGAGAAATGCATTTTACTCAAGAGCATAAAACAAAGCAACTAGAAAGGAACCTGGCTCCTTTCTAGGTTCAAATCCTCTTCATGATCTACACAGCATGCCTAGAGCTTCACCTACCTAGTTTCGACAAGACTAAATGCTTAGAAGTGTTATGGTACATTTTGGTTTATTCACAGAACATTGGGAACTCCAGATGAAAGGTTATGGCCTGGGGTAGCTGAACTTCCTGATTATAAAAGTTCTTTTCCAAAGTGGCCAGTACAAAATCTTCTTCAAGTTATACCTGCCCTTAGTCAACCAGGTGCTGACTTACTACAGGTAAGTAGCGATCTGATTCCACACCTAGTCAACGGTTTATCCTGACTGATGTGCAGTTAAAAAATAAACAAAAGTTAGTGCCTCCTTGCTCTCTGTCAAAATGCTGCGCTTAAATTTATTCACTTATCACAATCACAATAACTTTGACAGGGCTGATCCTAGCAGTATGCAGGACACCTGTCACATGTGAACTCAGTTAAATGACCTTGCTCTCCATGAGTTCTTGAAGCTCAGTAGATAGAGCACCTTCCAGTATTTGGGAGGTTATTGGTTTGATTCCTGTCAGGAACTTAGATTCTTTCTTTGTCTCATGCTCATGTCATGTTGATCAGTTCACTTTCACATTTCATTACCGAGCTTAAAATTCACTATCTATATATAAACAATAGCCTCGATTTGGCACAAAAATATGCTAGGATTTTTGTCCTTGGACATTATCTGTTCCGGGAACCGAACAGTTTTCCGAGAGCATAGCTTGAGGAAAACTGTGAGCTTCGAGGAACAGATAATGTCCAAGGAGAAATATCCAAGCATATTTTCGCCCCAAATGGAGGCTATTGTATTTATTATCCTTCAAATATTTTTTGCAACATGCACAGTTTTGAAAATTGGAGGATATAAAAGCAGTAGCCTCCATTTTGGCGTGAAAATATGCTAGGATATTTGTCCGCGGACATTATCTGTTCTGTTATCATTTCCTTTAAATCTTTTTCACAACGCGTTCAGTTTTGATAATTGGGGTATATTTAACAATTAGACCCATAGCCCGAAAGGGCTACGGATCAATAGCCCATGAGGGCAAGCCAAATAAGCTATTGACCTGTGGCCCTTGAGGGCGAAGGGTCTAATATATTATTGTTTTAGTATCACCCAACTAGTCAGACAGAAAAAGTAATAACAAAGTTAGCAAATGCAAGTTGAAGGAATATTTATTTGGGGGAAAACCAAAAGAAAAACCAGCGAATTTCGCTACTCGATGACTACTACTATTAGTTCCCTATAGCGTAGCCAATCAAAATGCAGGATTTGCATTAGTCCACTAGTTGGGTGATACTAATCTCGGATATCCCCAAGTTTTAGCAAAAATATTTCATGGATTATAATCTCGGATATTCTCCAGTTTTAGCTGGGGAATATTTGGTAACGTGTGTTTAGACCAAATCATGCGTGAACAAAAATATCTGATGGATTATAATCACTTATATTTGCATTCATCTTCTTGGACCTACTGGTGAAACTGGAAGCTGATCTGCTGCTTCAGCTTCCACTTATGTCCATTGTCTCCAATAACCACAATATAGCTTAAAATAAAATTCCTCACAAGTTATTAATACTCTACATGCTATTTTTGTTTATTCTTCTTGTACAGCAAATGCTTGTTTATGAACCTACTAGTCGAATATCTGCAAGAAATGCTCTTAGTCATCAGTTCTTTGACAGTGATGTCAGAAGAAGCATACCCAAGTTTCCAGTTTAGTATATCTTAGAGAACAGTTTTAATTGTTAACTATTAAAGCACAGCCTTCCCAGGCTTCAAGAAAAATAGTGTTAAAAACACTTAAAAATAAACCTTTGGTTCTATAGACAAATTAGGCTATGCCAGAAAAATAGATAACAGCAGTAATGCCTTCACTCCACCACAGAAAATTGATCTTCATATGAAACATTTCATAAATATTATAACAAACATTCCTGTATGAAAAAAAAGAATACAAGGTCCTTTTAAATATTGTACTATGTATATTCACATACCTTTCTCACTGTGATATTATTTACAAGAAAGGTGGTTTAAGTCCATTTGGTGACCTTAATGTCTCGAGTGATTTATTTTAATGCATTTGGACAGCTTATCTGTCCAATTTACTAATTTGTGAAATTCAGAAGTAGCCTTGATATATGATGTAAATAGTTGTACTTGAGTGTTTCAATGTATTGTAGATACATGTAATTCTTATAAAAAATATCAAAAACTTGTGACAAATGCAACAAATACATGTACAACAGAAATTAAATATTACAAACTTTGAAAGTAATTTAATTGTCCCTTTCTAATTAGAAAGCAACTCCAGTGATTCATAAGGTTAAGTCTGCACTAATGCGACTGACCTAAAAAAACTTAGCATCCTTCACTGAGAGTGCATGAGCGAATAGAGTTTTTTACGTAGGACATAAACAGTGCCCAGCTTACCACAGTTTCCGCAGTGTTAATTATGAAGAGTAGCTACTCCCTCTATGTAAAAGAAAGCTAACTTTTTAAACGTTACCCCTCCATGTTTTTTGTCAGATTGTGACTAATAGTTTGCTGTTACCCATTTATACTCCTGTGTGAATCTTGCTGAGAACACTAGATCTTGAATCAAACACACTATTTTTTTTTCCAGTGTCCCTCCTGCAGGCTATGCTTTCAAATACAGATGGGTGTGCATTTATCCAACGACCATGGTAAAAACCTGTTTCAATGTAGTGTTGAAAAAATCTGGATATTTTTTCATGTGGAGGAATTTTAAAAACATTGGGTACTTGCGACATGATATAAATTTGCACCCACATCTCAAAGATCATGAATTGTTTAGGGCCTCCAACGAAAAACCAAAGATCATTTCCAAATATAGTTCTGTTTAAAAAAACCTTTACTGCAACAGTATAAAGATGGGTATTTATAAACATTTTTTTCAATGTGCCACTAGATTGGCTTCCTTTGTTTATTCTGTGTAAAAACGAGTCACTGTTTTGTCAGTTTTAATTGCAACCAATCGTGCATGAAAAGCAAGAGTCAAGTTACCATTTGAAATATCTTGTTGCATTTACTTGAAACAAAGACGAGAAATTTGTTTGGCTGTTTATGGTAGATCCAATCTAATTGGTGTGACATACATCCCACTTGCTCACTTATTCACTTACTCATCCACTGACCCGCTCATAACATACCCCAGATGCACCGATTAAGAGGTATTTTTTTGTAAAAAAATAATTCAAAAACTGATAAGCCAATCTCATTCCCAAATTCTTTGTTTCCCTAAAAGAGAACAAAGACTGAACAAGATTGCTAAGCAAGTAAGTCTGCAAAAAAATTATTTAATTGCAAATTACACACAACTACTAAACAATGTTTATTTCTTGCAATTGATGTTAACAGTGTTTCTTCTAACATTAAAAATAACACATCAAGAGTTCCAAATCTATTTTGTAGGTATGTCTCGTGTGTTTGAGGTCAACTTTACTCTAAATTTTTGGCCACCATACTGAAGAAAACAGTCTAGGTTGCATCAGGTATCTACATTTACCTGGTTTCATGTAACAGCTTTTGCATTTTATACTCTGTGGGCACACAACATTAAAATGTTATAATAACTTGTAAAGAGAATACAATTTGAGCTAGGCTGTTCACAGACCTCTATTTTCTTGCATCGTTGAACACGCACTGCAAATAGAAGTGCAAAACAGAAGACTGGACTGGACAGGGGATGGGGACCAAACCTCACCCCTGCATGCTTCACACTAGCTTTCCTGGCTTTTTCTTCCAGGTGCATAAATAGAGAGGCTGTGAACAGTTTAAATTTTAGCCTTTGGTGTCTTACATTAATTCAACAAGTTGTGGGACCCATTATAACTATCCCCTTCCCTGCATGTAGGTTAAATTAAACATTGGTGATATAGGTATCAAAGTTTCTGGTGCTTTTTGTCAGTTAAATTTGAGAAAGCACTTTTCTGTACCACCCGAATTGATGTGCTTTTTGTCATACCAGATATTTTCTTGAGCATATGTATAAATAAAAGTCGCTTAAATTTAATTACTGGAAATCATGACTGCTGAGGTATGATTGTATTACTTATGATGCCAAGAATACAAAGTCTGGGTGGAAAAAGTGACATGTTCTAAAGGCACTTAAGAGTTCAGCCAAGGCAATACTCTTAAGCAAAATAGCTCTTTCTGGCTATTTTTGCTACACCTCAACCACTTTTAATTTTTTGATCTACAAATTAATAGATATTTACAAATCTTTCTGGTTGTTATTCCTCAACAATGGTTTTAATATTTCTGAGTATCTACATATACTTTTACAATTTCCCTACTCTGCATTTTACTTCTGAGCCTTATTCCCTTGAAGTGGTACTATGGCGAAAATCGCATCTTTCTTATGAGTCATTTTAAAACAAACAAGTAGCCTGTACGAGAAGAAAAATGCTGTTTACTATTTTCAGATATCTCTTTTTGTTCCAGAGATATTCACATATTAAATGCATATTAAAATGTGCACATTAGCCAAAAGGTTATGTCATACACGCAATCAAATTTTGATCAAATATGATGAAAAAAGATATCTCAGCCAATTTGTATCAGATATGCTTGATTCTTACCATTTGAATATTTTACACATTTTTCAAACAAATATCTTTGGACCTAATTTACAAATGGTAAACAGCGTTTTTATTCTTTCATTGGAATTCTATGTGATGCAACTAAAAAATCAAGGGGTAAAACTTTGAACAACATTTTTTTAGTTTGCTCTCCTAGTACAGGGAATACTTTAATCTTTCTTTTAAGTGTTGATATAAAATTATGATTTTAGTACATGGACAGTTTCTTAATTAAGCTTAAGGTTACTAAGTTTAACTATTATCCAAGGATTTTGCTTGGTTGTAATGATGTGTACTCGTTTTCAAAAGCAAGCAAGAATGACCCAAGTGCCATGAAATAACCTGGGCCAAGTTGTTCAAAAGACCGTTAACACTAACCCAGGGTTAAAAGTTAACCGAAGTATTAATTTTTCTTGCATAAAAATGCTTTTCACTGCTTACGTTTTTGTAGTTTGTGATCATTCAAACTCAAAACTAAAGGACAAACAATGAAAACAGAAAACCTTACCAAAAAGTCACAAAACTGAAATCAAAATCCTCGCTAATCCTGGGTTAGCTTAATCAGGCTTTGAACAACCTGGCCCTGAACAGGGGAAATATTGGTGCTTGGTCGATACTTCTGGCCAATATTCCCCAGTATATCCCAGGTTAATACTTTAAAAAAATACTTGCTCAGTTAAAAGTGATACAAATTTAATTAATGTATGTTTAAATTTGATTTTAAAAAATTGACTTGGATAACCCTGGGGAAAAGAATTTGTGGTTGCTAATTTTAACAAGAATGAATAAAATAAATAGTTTCACTTCCCAGTCACGATGCTTGTAAACCTGGCGAGAGAAGTTTGACTATTGAGCCTAAATCACAACAATTTGCTAATGATCAATGATACTACGGGCTCAGTTTTAATTTTCCAAGTACATCCAAACTGAAAACAAAACTTTCCACACACCAACACTTCACCGCACTTGCCTTTGCAAAACTCCATTTAGATTGCAGCAATAGACAGAGGCTATCCTTACTGCTTATGATCTATCAGGTCCACTCAAGGTTAAAGAACTGACTCTCACTGAGCATTAGTCATCTTTGCAACAGCTTAAACTTATTCAGCAGCGTTTTTTTCTTGTTTTAATATACTGTAAACACAGGCAGATAAGATGCACTCACAGATAAGCAGCATCCCAAGTTTGGCAAGTCAAATTTAGTAAAAGGTTTTTGAAAAGAAATCAAACTTCAAAAGTGGAGCTTAAGAAAGGTTCTTTACATGTATATTTCTTGATTTAATAGTGAATGTAAACTGATGTAAACTCTTGATCACATAGTGCAAATATCACTGAAACCAGAGAATAAGTTTACTTCAAATTGAAATCCTAACTATAATTTTAGTGCTGCAATAGTATGGACATGATGTCTACCAACTTTGAGATATGTTTGAACTTCCTCTGGTATTTTTTAACCAATGGTTTTATTCCTGTCAGTTTTTCCATAGAATTTTACATACAAGAACAATGCAAATGCATTTGTTCGTTTGTAGCTTAGTAGCCAGACATTTTAACAGAGGACACAAGTAGCTGCTCTAGAATGAGTTCGAATGATGACTTTAAATTCCAGGCTAAAAGATTTTTTAATGAAGGTTTCAAGCAGTTTAGCACCAAGAAACGCAAGCTTGTGATTTTAAACAAAAACATCTCTCTTAGGAGCCACCAAACTTGCAAAGGCAATGATCGATGTGTACTCTCATATTTGTTTACTGAACTTCTTATTAGTTTGCTTTCTTGACTTATAAATTTTCTATGGAAAGTGTTAATTTATGGCACTTCCAGATGTTTTTGCAAATAAGCTGAATGCCCTATTTTTTAAGGAAAATTTTGAGTAAAAAGCTGCAGCTTATCTGCCGCTATTTACAGTAATAATTATTATTGTTGTCCTGGTACTGAATGTCCACGAAACCACAGAAAGTCCCTTCAATTTCTATTTTATACAGAAGAACAAGACATCTTCCCATTCCTGATCCATAGAACCAGCTGTTGAGTGAACTGCCTAACCTGTCCAGCCAGACTTGTAATATAAGCTGTAAATTAACATTCACACAAGCTTAAGTGTTTATTGCAGAACCACCAAAAGCTCTTGACCAAGAAATCAAACTGTCCAGCACCAATATTTCAATGAGACATAGCAACCACCTTGTTACAGGACTGGCTAGCAATATCCAACCTGTTCATGAATACACTTTGATATTACTTTATCCAATCTCTGGTGACAGTCATACAGTAGTCATAGTAAGGCCTTGACTAGATGAATGCTCAGCCCAGGGATTTGCCTCTACAGTGGGTGGGGCACTTAACACAGGACTACCAATGCCTGACAAGCTATGTGAATGAGACATGGGATAATTTTGAAGAATCGTTTGCACAGGGTTAACTGCTGGAATGGTGGTTAGGCCATCAGGATAGTCCTTTAACAGCTCAGAAAAACGTTCTTTGACACAAAGTGCAGAGAGGCGTGCATCACCATCTTGATCCCAGCAATCTTCTATAGTCTCCTTCAATGTCCTTAGTCCCTTCAAAAGAAAAACACAAGTTATTATAATTTTGTAATGGCTAGTAAGGTCTAGAGCTTAAGAGCTTAAAGTGTTAGCTGTATTATTCTGCAACAGCAATTTCTGCCGAACATGTAGCTCTAAAGTTGGTCAAAAAAAATTTCAGGTGTATATTTTAGGTCAACTTGAACATCTCATCTTAACTGAGCAGAATAGGATAAAATCTTGGGTCATGTTGTTAACAAAAACTCTCTTCAAACCAAAAGGACTGAATCAAAGGTTCCAAAGCAACACTGAACAGAGTGGAACCACTTTCTCTGACCAAGAGGCACCAAAAGATGGTTAACACAATGTTCATATTGGAGGTTCTTCAATTGATTGACTGCGCTTTTATTGACACCAGAATAAAGTGCCAGATTCTACAGAAACACCAGCAACAGTTACACACACTTCTGTTCACTGTTATAAAAACAATAAAAAGCGCTTACAGGATGATTGTGTTTCCACACATCAGGAAAACCTGGCCTCCTCTTCTGTCGAGCAACAAACTCTTGCATAGCTTCATTAGTGATTAATTCTCCCAGCTCAGTTTCAAATGGTGGTTTGTAATCTGGAACAGGCTCTCCTGATGGAAAAGAAAACCAATCAGTCAGACCTTCACAGTGCAATCCTGATAACATTTGAATATCATTACCACTTAGTAACAATTATCGATAAAGAAAATGTTTTGTGGCAGCCAGGAGTCAGTGGATTTTTTATCCTGGCTAAAGGATTTTACCTGCCTCTTTCCTTATGTCCACAAAACATTTTGAACCTTTAATTTGCAGGTGAAGTATGGCCATGCCCAGAAGACTCTTTAGATTAATACACAATAGCAAAAGGGTTTTTTCT
This sequence comes from Catalaphyllia jardinei, assembly GCA_022496165.2. Classification (NCBI taxonomy): domain Eukaryota; kingdom Metazoa; phylum Cnidaria; class Anthozoa; order Scleractinia; family Caryophylliidae; genus Catalaphyllia; species Catalaphyllia jardinei. The sequence continues at coordinate 1,707,397 of CM042752.1, forward strand.
CTTGCTTACATTATTGTCTCACAAACTTGTCAATTTTCCTGATTAATTAAGTTGTTATGTTTCTAAAGATGATTTTAGTAACATGTTGTATTCTAAACTTATACGAGTAAACTCCCTCCTTAAAGAAAATTGGCAGCTCCCCCAAAAAGCACAATCTGAAATATGTCTGCACAAAAGCTACTTTTGCTGAATTTTACTGTTCATAGTTAACAAAAGTCTCTAGCACTGTGTTGGTATTGCACACTTACGTCCATATATGTCAGAACACCTCATAGCTATCTCCCACAACACCACTGACATGGCATAAACATCAATTTCTTTCAATGATGCCTCACACTCTCGTAAGTTCACAGCTCCGTCCAGGACTTCAGGTGCCATGTAACGCAAAGTTCCAACCTGTAAGTGAACTCTACTTAGAACAAAAACTCTGTTTTAAAAAAACAATAATATACACCGAATGCAAATATGGCGGACCACTCGGTCGTCGCCCGGGACGAGTCGTATGGAAGCGAGGCTAATTGGGCTTTGATGTTTTGTTTGTACAATGCCTCCCAAGAAAAGTCTTGCATTGTTGACTGTTAGGCCTGCCTTGTTTCGCCATGCCTACGAGTTGCTGTATCTCTGAATGCCCCGAGAAAGGATAGAAATCTTCCACCGTTCGCCTCATAAGCTTAGGGAAAATAGTGGAGACGAAGGAAAGTTCGCTGCAGAACTTAAGTTATGTGGTGTCTGGTGGTGTTCCAACACGACTTGCGTGGCCAGTGCCTTCCCCAAGGTAAGGAAATGCTCCTCTTCAAAGATTCTGTCTCAAAAGGGGAAGTTGTTTACGTACATGTCCACTCGCACAGACTCGCTTGATTAAAACGAATACTACGATGTAATAACCAAGCAAATGAACTTCAAAATCCCCCGCCATTGTAACCTGTGAAAGCTTTGAGCCAAAAGACAACGACTTGGAGCTAAATGCGGTCGCTTACTCATTTTCTAAAATATTTCACCCTGAAATCCGCTGAAATGTAACGAAACAAACTTTAACAGTTCCTTTGGCGATCATGAACTCCTTTCCTTCGTCTGTTTTTCCCTCAGAAGCAAACTGGGAAACGAAAAAAAGCATTCTCTCTACTGTGGAAAATTTCGCTCAATTCTGGTAGCATTTACAAAAACAAAAACGTTTATGGAGGGCGAAATAAAGCACACCAGATCGATGGCGAGGCAAGAATTTCTTGGCAAAACAAAACAAAAGCCCAACTAGCCTCGCTTCCATATGACTCGTCCCGGGCAACGACCAAGCGGTCCGCCATATTTGCATTCGGTGTATGTGCTGGTAATTAACTTATATTTAAAAAAATAACACAAGAGTTCAACTTTAAATCAGAAAATAAACTTCATCCAAACACAGCTAATGTTTATAACAGTATACTTGACATTAAATGGGTGAAGCTCTAAGAATGAATGGATGTGAAGGGTGAAGCTCTAAGAAAGTCAGAGACATTCTGACTCTTTTGGCACCTTTGTTTTTGTTATACATTCCAATGTAAAATAAACTCAAAAAAATTGGGGAGAAGTGGGGAGGGGTGAGCGAGAAGGAGGAGGGGGTTGGGAGAAAAGGAATCCCCTACAGTCAATTAGCCCGTCATCGGAAATTTGTCTTTCACGCATAATCAGACATCCGGAACACAACAAGATCAAAATAGATGTGGCCGAGTCTGAAGAAGCATTTGAATCGAAGGGTCTTCGAATTTTCTTTTCAGGAAACCTCAAAAGACCTTTCGCAAAACAGCAAACTCATCAATCTAAAACCAGAGCAAGAAGCTGCCATTAGAGACCAGTCCGTAGACAGGATGTCCTCGCAATCCATTTATCAAATATTGTAGGAGACTACATGGTTACCACGGTTATTTGCATGTCCCTTTGCAGATATGTTTTTAAGTCTCCGAATACACTGACTTTTTTTAGGTTGTAGAAGTTAATAAATCCAGCCATTATCTGTTCCACGACCGAGATAGTAAGGGGCATGGGTCTATTCCTGGGGCTGCTTTTTCGAGTAAATGAACACTTTTTGAGATTGGGTTGTCTAGACCCGGCTATCCCCTTTTTTCTTCTTTAGCGGCCAAAGAGGTTGGCCTGGCGCACTGTTGAAAGATCGTTTAGGTCGCTCTCTTGTAAGGTCTCTTGCCGCTGGGATGCCGCAGATTGTATCAAGGATCTTGTTCTGTTTAAAAGGTTTTCTGTTCCAAGTCTCCCGGGTGTTCTTTCACCCCTGAAATTTAGCATTTCTTCCCTCACACAGCGCCTAATAGTGTCTTCCACATTCTCGTTTTACTCCGCCATCTTTTTCCCGCCACATATGTATTAACAAGGTCAGGGATGACGACGTAGTGCACAAAATTAGTTGCAAAGAGGAACGCGGGCTCATGTTGTATGCGCTAAATTCTATGCGCAGTAATTCGTGAATCAATATATTTTTCGTGAATTTTGCACCATTTCGCGCACAAATTAGGTAATTTCTGAACGTAACTATTTAGTCTGTGAACATTAAACCACGCAATGACTGAATGTGGATAAATACACGTAACTGTTGAACAAATACCAAGCGTGAATGAATGCATCCCGTAAATCCTGGCGTAACTGTGAGTAAATATATTCGTGAATAAGAAAATAGTCTTTAAATGTGAATTAATATATTTCCTGAATATAAATTTAGTTGTTGAATGTGAATAAATATATTCGTGAATAATAATAACAGCATTGAATGTGAATGAATATAAACTTTGTGAATTTTGCACCACTTCGCCAACCATAGAAGGATAGCACTAGCTGTTGACGTAATGATGACATGAGCAAAGGCAATTTACATTTTCATTAGTGATCAAAGTTACCAAGTTGTTTTCTTTTTTTGATGCAGTGTTTTCTAAAAGAAATAGAAAACATGTTCTCTGTGTTTATTTAATAATTAGACTATGAGCTTGAGTTTTCTACGAGCAGATAGTCAACAAGGCACAGCCGAGTTGACTATCGCTTGTAGAAAACAAGGGCGAGTAGTCTAATTGTTTTAGTATAAATTTACCTTAGTCTCATTGCATAAAAAGAAAAAAATGTCAAGTAACGCGTAGAAAAGAACTGTTTTATTGCGTTACATCAGGTTCAAACGTGATGCGCGGTGTGCGCTGATGCGTATTTGTTGACTATCAGCAGATAGAAGACAGTAATTTAGCCAATCAAATTCATAGATTCACATTCAAATTCATAGATTCACAATGGACTACAGTAAATTTATACTGATGAGTTTTAGTATAAATTTACTGTAGTCTATTGTGAATCCTTGAATTTGATTGGCCATTTTCTATCTGCTGATAGAAAACAGTTACACGTGTGATTGCACACGTGATACTTTTTCTACATGCATCAGTACACATCGTGCGCCATGTTTGAACCTGATGTAACATAATCAACAGTTCTTTTCTATGTGTTATTTGACATTTATGCAAACTACGGTAAATTTATACTAAAATAATTAGACTACTTGCACTCATTTTCTATAAGCAATAGTCAACTTGGCTGCACCTCGTTGATTATCTGCTCGTAGAAAACTATGGCTCGTAGTCTAATTGCTAAATAGAAAAACTTGTTGAAGTTTCGTAGAACTTGAAAAAGCTGTAAACACTCACCTGTCCACTCATGTTCCCACAGCATTTCTTACTCTTCCTAACTTCTACTTGTAATAGAGTACATGTTTTCCATTTCCTAATTAAAGAACCCTACTCTTGATTCTGGGTCATTCCTGAAGCCATAGCAATAGAACAAGTAGTCAATCCTACCTCAGTGATGATGTCATCAGTGGATTTTGTCGATCCAATTTCTGGCATTTTCATTGCAAAACCAAAGTCTGACAGTACACAAGTAATATTTGGGCTGACCAGCACATTCCTGCTGCTTAGATCACGATGAACGAAGCAAGGTTTTCCCTCATTATAATCTGCCAAAAGCAATTAGAGACAAGCTGAAATTAGTTTCGCTAAAAGGCATTTTCAAAGCATTACAGCACAAAAGAAAATGGTATGCTGTGAAGCACAAATCCCCTTCCTTAGGTGTGCTTTAGTCATCAATCATTCACAGGGCTGCATTAATTATACAGAAAAGTTTCACAAGAACCATTATCATTACTACCATTTTTGAGATACCAGAACAACAACTTTTTTCCATGTTGCTCCACACTTAAGTAATTCATAAAGTTTGTCAGGACAAACAGTCGTGTTTTAAATTGAACCAATTATTACCGTTTAGAGCGTGAACATGTCAAGCAAAAACACAGGTTTTGAAACATTGCCTCAAATTTTTCCAACATTCTAAAGTACATTTGTGCACAGTACTGTCTGTAAACCATTATCAGCTGTGCAAGTCAAGATTGTATATTCATATTACTTGATGGAAAGGGTCACTCTGATTTTTTTACAGTCTTTCCCATGAAACCCTGAACACCAGATAAAATTTTTGGACTGTACATTGTTTTTGCAACCAATCAGATGCAAGATGAAACTGCAAGAGATAACTTCCTTTTCTGCAAGTTTGTGGACCTTACCTGCACCTTGATCAATTGATACACTTTCACTTTCCAAACAGCAATTTGTCAACCAATATTTCCCCCATTACAAACCTTAGGTTAGTTCAATGACATGATGATGACATGAAGCCTCTTAAGAGCTTACCATCATTATGTAAGTAAGCCAGCCCTGCTGCTAGTGAATGACTGAGAGAGCACATCTCTTGCCATGTGACTGTACTACTCTTAAGAAATTGCATCAGTGATCCTTTGCTGTGGTATTCTGTCACCAACAAATATTCTGGTCCATAACTACTCTCTCTTTGTGATGCAAAAAAGAACTGCAAGAAAATAATGCTGCAGTGAAATATCCAATCAATTAAAGCATTAAGTGCATAAATGCACAAGAATAATCTTGAAAAATTCTTAAATTCCAGCTTGCCCTTTGGGTAAAAAGCTCTCAATTCTTCTCATGCTCTTGGGCAAGTATTACATGTAATTCAACCTCATTCCCAGGGTCTCTAATCTTACCACCCCTGGCGTGAGCATGGAGAGACCCTGTTTGGGTCTGGTTACATGTCTCCCAGAATCTGGGAGATTACAATTAAATTATTGCGGGGTGGGGGGGGGGGGAGGCACCCTAGTAGGAACTTTGTCAATACTTAGCCTACAGGAGTGTGGCGTGTGTTATAACCAAAATAAACCAGGAATGGTGATGTTTTGCAAACCTTGAGGAAAACGTATCCATCATCTGATAGTGAAAATCCAAGTTGCTGTAGATTGTGTGGTCTAGTTCAGTTAGGGACATCAAATAATAGAAGGCAAAAGAATAATTGCATGCCACAGCCAAGGCTATGTATGGAAGAACTGTGAGTCACCTTTTTCGTGGATGAATCAAAATATGTCTGTGTAGGTCTTGTGAACAGCGATTGATTAATTTTAGAGATTCAGGACCTTGATCACTGAAAGGAGCAAATGGCGGAAAGACTAATTGAAATTTTTTCGGGGTAAAATTTGCACCCAGTCGGTAGAGCACTGCAGCAGTACAAATGCAGAGACCATGGGCTCGAATCCCATTAAAGCCCTGAAATTTTGCGGGGGCTAAAATTTGCAATTGCTGCAATGATCGAATCTACATTTCATCTGTATTCCCGCAGTTCAAAATCACTTTAATTTAATGCTTCATTCCTGTCACGAGTTAAGATCAGCTCAATAAATCAGCCTGCTCCCAATGTGGGTCGTCATAGCTCAGTTGGTAGAGCACTGCATTGTAAACGCATACGTCATGATGAAAGCCACTTTTGCAGTCCAACATGACATCTTTGTTTTCGTTTCATATTATGCTGCACCTGGTCTCTATCAGCAGCTAAAACATTCGTAAATGTTCTTCTGTCATCTGAAGCAACACTCTGTCCACATTTTCTGTTAACTGATAATTCATACAAGTCATTGATTTCTGGTTTGGTTTTAGTAAGACCTTTGCTAAAAAATCATTTGATTCTTTTGTTATTTTGAGTTTATGGAACAACCCATTTCAAAATATACACTTACTGACTACTTTTAGAGCAGATATACTGTGAACAGTGCGTCAGTCCGCATGTTTGAACACAGAAAAGATGGTGCCATTTGTTAACATATTCAACACTTTCGACCTATATTTCGGCATTGACTTGTGGAAAAAAGGTTGAGCCTTTATTGTATGTCTGTGGTATTGCCTATTGCATGTGAATGAGCTTTGACAAGAAATGTAGCCTGCAAACAGGCTCCCATTGGGGAAAAAATTGTGGCAAGCAAAGTGACAAGGCGAGTGGAATGCGGGGGAGCCTGTAGACATTGTTTTCAATGTACCATTCCGCCCCTTGGTGATTAGCCTGTTACCTATATGTCAAGGAGGTAATTAAACCTGTCAAAATTGATGGGTTACCCTGCGCTGATGAATTGGCCTTTTGTAACAATCTACCGTACGCTGGTTTTGCGGACCAGGGAAATGCAAGTTGAACGAGAGTATATTTGCCGGTTCTGCAAAAAGTTGTTGAATCTGCCTCAAGGAAAAAGAGTGCCGGTGGTTGCAGTTTTTAACAGGTTGAAAAACAAAAAAGTGATTACAGCTAGAGAATGTAGTTTTGGCTGACGAAGTGGAAAAGCAATGATGGTGAATAAAATAGACAGGCCAAACATGACTCCTATGGTTCGTGGCATTTATACATTTGCCGTTTATTTTTTGTTCTTTCAATCTTTTTGTCGGTTCACTCTTGTCTATGAAGAGCACTTCATATTGTGTTATAAGGAGAAAATAGAGCTGTTATATCGAGCTTCAGAAACATAAGCTCGATCAGATAATGCAAGAAAAACAAGTCATTAGAGAATTTCTCACGTATAGCTTTCTTGAAGTAAAGCTACGGCGTGTCTGAAGAAAAACATAGGATCGGAGGGCAAATATGATACCCATGACAAGAATCTATCTACTGTACTTGCAAACAGTTCTAATCACTGCTGGGCGCATTGTCACAATATAGAATGCAAGTTAGCAACACATTCACAATAAACGTCATATTTTGGCCTTGAAAAGCAAATACTTGGAGACTTAAAAACATATCTTGCAACAGAAATGAGCCAAAACAATACACTAATAACACATGGCAAATAATAGAGGTGTCAAACTCAACGAAGCGACATGCAGATAACAGCGGAAATCACTCAGACCATGACCTCTTAAAATCTGCCACCGCTCGATCTAACGGCTCTATTTTCTTCTTAAAACACAACGAAGTGCCCTTCATAAACAAGAGTGAAGCGACAAAAAGGTCGAAAGACCGAAAAATAAATGGCAAATGTACAAATGCCAAGAACCGTAGGCGTAGTGTTTGGCCGGTCTATTTTATTCACCATTGACGCGGCAGCAATTGAAAAATTAGGCTCTTCCCAAAACCAGTTGGTGGAATTCCGAAAACATTGCGCTTCTGTGCCAAAGTTTCCAGGCATAGCTTCTGCTCATGTTTCAAACCAGAGATATGATGAAAATGCTGCAAAGAATTGCTCAAAGCTGCTTCAAATTTGTCATCAGTGAACTGCATTGCACGCGGAAGTTACTGTTGACAGTCTCGGCAAGAATTATCCTAATTTACATGCAGTTGTCTATTGTCAAGATCTGTGAATTATTTATCTCAGAGCTGTCAACAGTTATCGATTCAACCAATCAGATCTTGATAGCAGGAGCTAGTATCATGTGATGGCAGCATCAGTGGAATGTCTACAGGCTCCCCTGTGCATTCCCTCCTGACCAGACCGCTCACCCTAGACTACACTCGGCTATCTCCCCCTAAACCCAACTGGGAGCCTGTTCGCAGGCTACAGGAAATACGACCCTAAACCTATACTCATTGCTTTTGTTAGATGCACCAAACATGGAAGGCTCTCATATGCCCAGTACATCAGATGCTAAAACTTTCAAAGCAACTAATGTTACAAAGTTTTTCAATACTAACCCTTGTTATTATAAGTGTACAGTGGCCTTCAACAAAACCAGTTATGGGTGCAAAAAATGCACCAGAAAAAACCTCAAGGGACCCTGATTTTCAAAATTTTCCAGGGAGAGCACCCCATTCCCCTGTGCAGAAGTGGGGTGCTCCACTCCAGCACTCAACACAACAAGGCTGCCGTTATTGCAACACCATAGTGCCCTGGCTACTTAACAATAATATTTCCTCCTGCTACTTTTTTTCAGTTTGAAAACCTTGATAACCTCTGTAGCTGGTCAAGGCCTGCTGCACAAGGTTCGCCCTTGCTTGTGATTGCACATGACCAAAATTACATTGTATACATCCTTTGTTGTCTCAGCACTCTTCTATAAAATAGAGGATGAGGCATGCAAGAGTGGGTGAGGTGGGGCTTATTCAAGGGGAGGTGCTTAATTTAAATTTTAGCTGATAGGAGGGACACTTATTCAAAGGGGGTGCTTGTACAAGCATTTCTATCAAAGACACTTTACAAACATGTTTATTTTCTACATTGCATGCAATGGGAACTTTTGATACAAATCATTTTAAGTATATCTTGAGATCTTGCTGTCATCTCACCTTTAATATACTTGGATGTAACAAATGTCTTTCATACACGTCTCGTTCAGTTTCCCACGTACCCCTGTGCTCTGGTGGAAATACTTTGACAGCAACAACCCCACCTTTAAAGAAACATCGCCAAACCGAGCCATACCGACCTTGCCCTATTATCTCCTCAAAATGCAAGCCACTAATATCAAGTGGTAGCTCTAGAGGTTCTTTCTCCTCAGCTCCCGTAGCAGTGTACTTAGCAGTGCGACATTTTACTTTGTACATGTAGACAACAACTGCTGTCATTATTATGGCCAGGACAACAAACATCACACAAGCAGTGACAACCATGACAGTCACGTCTGTTTCTTGAATGGTGGACTCTGTGAAAAAAAGGCCATTTCTTAATTCCAGAAGTTTTGTTTCAACTAAAAAGAGTATAAAATCTGCAAGGGCACCTCCCATTGAAGAGCCTTAAAAGCTGCCCAAGTGTGACATTAATAAAATTTTAAGGCATAAAAGTTATGCCTGCTCATAGGGTTTTAAGCCCATTATTGACAAATCATTCTGACACATTACAAAGATCTTCATAGCCCACTGAATATAACAACCTTCACATGAGATTGAAATGAGTGTGCAAGCTGTAGGGCCCAGAATTAACTTCTTTAGGCACGAACCAACTGGCAACTGAAATTTGTTTTCAGTTGCCATATAGAAATATGTGGTCGCGAGAAAGTGTCAATAAAATTTTTCCTTCACAGCGAAACACAAGCATGCAAAGTTTTTTTGAGATGTTTGTTTGAGAGAAAATATCTGTACACCTGAGCGACCCCAAGAGTCAGATTCAATGTGTAAAGGCTTTAAAATATTATGTAGCTTACAATTAAGGACGTTCACGCCAATTGTTACTGCGCACGCAAATTCACATGTCATGTCATGCATCGAGTGCGTGTGCTAAGTACTAAAATGAACAATGATAGGACAAGTGGCCATAGCTAAAGCTTTGATTGGCATGATCTTGAACGCTCAGTGACCCCTGCTTTTCTTTTCAGAAACATATTTTATCTATAATAATTTATCTCCACATTGTCCAAAACTAAACAAAAAATCAATGTGGGAAGTTAAAAAAATTCTAGATTTCTGTCCATGGGACATGGAATCCTGCCATCTTGCAGCTGCAAGTTGCCTGAAACTATGGTGGCTAAATGCAAACTTGTTCTTTGATGAACCTCACCAGTTGACTAAATTTGCTTAATAGGTCCATTCAAACCATATTTGGCAGAGAACACTTCCCTTCAAAGCTCTAATCTCAATATTTTGGGACTTGAAGCCACTGTGGTCTTCTTTGCTAAAGAATCCCGATTTTGTTCTTCCGGGCATGTTCTCTCTGAAACAAAGTCGGTGACCCCCCCAATTTTTTTACATTTCTGACATCACTAACTCATCATCTTTCAATGATAAAATTTTCAGAAAAAAATCAATGTAAAAAATTTTTTGTGTGAACGTCTTAAGTTGATATGGAGTTTTTGCCAAAAAATAATAACAACAACAACAACAATAATAATAATAACTATTTAAGTGTTGAGTGTATTTAGCACTATGGTGCTAATTGGGGACACTGTAAATTGGTAACTAAATATTGCAAATTGAACATTAACTATTAAGAATCCCAACCGATGGGTGGCTAACCAGTTGGCTATTTACACAACGCAGTCAAGGAGTTGAACTCGAGACTACTGAGAACAAATCCAGATAGCAGTAAGGTGGAGGATTTGAACCAGGGACCTCCAGATTTCAAATCCAGTGCCCTAAACCACACGGCTCTGCTGCCTCCCGAAAATAGATAGCTATGGTAACCTTAGTTTGGACACTGCACATAACATGTGCCCATGATATGGCTGGAAGATGAAACTGCTGAAAACATGGCGGCACTAAAATGCCAATTATAGTGTGTGGATTACGACTCTTTTGGGGGTCATTTAGCAATAACCTCACCTTCATTTTTGATCTAAATTATTTTCTTTGGAAGTAAAAAACGTAAGGGGTAAGCTTCTTGCCTGAAACCAAACCCAAAGTTTTTCGATTTAAAACAAAACCAATATTCCTTGAACACTGGTCCTCCCCTTGTTCAAGACTCTAAAAGGTAGTCACCTCAAGATTCTGGTCACCAACACTCAATTTTTAGTCGCACTGACGACCAGCTGGATGCAATTTCAGAAACTGAAACTGACATGCGATTTACCACTCTAAGCTAATCAGATCAACTTACCCCCTGCAGTTGAGGCTGGTGCAACAGTAGACTCAAGCTCTACATAGTATACTGGAGTAAAGTTCTTGTTACACATGTCCACCTTGCAGCAACAGAAGCCAGACACATTTTCGCTTTTGAAGGCATCATAGTTTGGATTTTGAATGCAATCATCTTGACAACGTCTAGAGGGATTATATTCAGAGATCTGAAAGCATCCTTTCTTAAGAACTATCTGGAAGGTTTCATTTCTGTCATTCACCTCTTCTCTCCAAAGAACAAAACAGCTATCATCATTTTTTTGGCATTTCTCAGTCCCGTTCAAAATTCCTTTATCTGAGTGGTAAGAATCGCACACCAGATCAATCTCTTCTTCACAAGAACCTGGCAAAAGAGAAACATGAAGAGTTTCTTACAGACAATCATTTAAACTTCAGATCTTACACAATTTGAAACTAGTCTTCTTATGGACCACTTTCATAAATGGCCACCAGTTACAAGTTTTTTGCCAGTATTAAAATTAGCCTTACTAACCTAATTTGAAGCTGATAATTCAAAAGAGTTTTCACTCTGAAAAAAGGTTAGTAAGGCTAATTTAAATCAATACAAAAAGAATTTTACATTGGCAGCCATTTATGTTCATATTATCATTGGTAACAATAACATGTGGTTCTAGAGAATATCCATACCTCCACTAAGGATGGTTATTTGGTTTGTAATTCCTCCCTCCCCCCCTTCACCCTAGAATTTCCAGTTTAGCTTTATACTTTCCCTTCACAAACTTGGCTGTTAAGACCCCCCCTGACCCTTCAGAATAATTTCTAGTGACCACCCTTGATATGGGTAAGGATACTTCCTGGGCCCAGACAATGCAGAAGTTTCATTATAGCGACAAACTGGGTAAATTGACTGGCTGTGGACATTAATTTTTTCTTTTTCATGATTTCTGAACAGCATTTTTTTCACATGAAGTGTCAAATGGTTAATTATTGTTCTCCTTAGTAATCATGGATGAACATTGAAAATCAAAAATTTTCTGTGAAATTAGAAATAACCGTTCATTTTGTGAAGCACCCATTTTTTGATTACATTTTCTACTTTTTTTGACACCTGACCATACTCAACCCATTGATTCCTGTGCCGGCCGTAACCGGCTGTGCCGAAACCCACCCCCAATTTCCTGTGCCGGCCGTAACCGGCCATAAAAAAGCATGTGAGGACAATTGCCTTTCCTACCCTCCCTGAAGACATTTTGGCTCTCCTATTGTTCTATTGTTGTTAAGGACAAATAAACCAATGAGAATAGACTTTCTGAGCATATTTTTATAGGAATTTAGGGGTCCTAGAAAGACGTTTTTTTTGTCTTAAAATCATGTGCTCGAAAAGTGCAGGTAATCATGGTGCGTTGCGGCCCAAATCAACAAACTTCCAGGGTCTTGTTTTCATTCCTAAAACGGACAGATTACTTCTTTGGCACTTAAAATGGAAAGGAAAAACATAAATAGATGTTTAGGTGGCCTCAGAATGGAAGATCAAGGTCAATGGAGCCCTCAAACCTTTCTGGTGAACAATTTTTCCTTCCGTCAACCACGGTGAAAACAAGACGATCGGTGCGCTTTCAAATGAGTTTTGAAGACAGATCACGGATTTAAAGCTGCCGCCTGGACTTTAGAAAACAAAAAATGGTAAATAAATGTACAGTATTGGTTAAAAGGTGAATTCAGCTTTTAGCACGATAGGCAAAGCCACGGCCGATAAATTAACTGCAAAACTTGTAGGGAAAAACTCACGCTTTCGCTTTTGAGTGAATAATTAATTCGAACACGTGGTAGTGAAGCAAAACACGTCTGTCAAATTTTTAACATTTTTGCGCTTTTAGTTACATTTTTTGGCCTTATCCTGAATGAAAATTTATTGTTATCGAACTTCCTGTCACGTTTCTTTCATTTGGTTGCCTTTATTTAGGAATTTTAGGTTTAAAAGTGAACAGTATTTTCACACGCTGGATTTCTGCATATTAAATTTACGGCGACTCCGTGGTTTGTTTGTTTAGTGTATTCACTTCGCTCAAGTATATTTTTTTAGTCTTGTTCAGCTTCTACAGAACTCCTAAGGATAGAACTAAGTTGGCACTAAATTTACACGGTTGAAAAACGAATTATCTCAGCATAATGGCCTTGTTTTTGTCGTCTTTTTGATGTACAACTTTCATCTTTCTCTTGCTGCGCTGTATTATTATCTCCGTCGGGCGGCGAAAAACTTTTCCGATTTTTTTTAAAATTGGTTTTAGGTGTGTTTTCTGCCTTTATTTTCTGGTGTTTTCTTAAATGTTATTCGTTATAGTAAAATCATGGAAATTCTGTTGTATTAGGTTTCGTTATGTGCTCTGAGGTAAGAAATTTACTCATTTTTGCGTATTCAATTTTCCTGACTTTCTCATGCAGCAAAGAAAATAGTTATAATTTCTCGTTTTCTCACAGGTTATATGCATCAATTTGAGTTTCTTTTGTTGATGTTTTTTTTAATATTTTGGCCCTTCATTTATTGAACTTTAAATAAACAAAGTCTTGAAACCTGAACTTGTGTCTGTGGTTACTGCGCATATGGTTTATTTTTGCGCTTTCGCTTGCCATGAAATATTTCGAAAAAGTGCCAGGAAATCTGGGGTGGGTCGCAGACAATTTGATGCAGGAGTCAATTGGTTAATAAACATATGGCATATCTGTGAAAGGTAATCCATTTGATCCTTCCATATTTGTCTTCAGTGGAACGTGGTTTTTATTTTGTCTCATGCGGAAAACAAGAAGTGAAGAAATGATGATGTTGAACAATGTCGTTCTTTGGACATAAAATTTAAAAACTCATTAGCTTTGAAAGTTTACTTTGAAATGTGTTAGGCCCAGTTCCAACGTCAAACTTTACATGTGCCGAACCTAAAAACAATTTCAGTCAACCCAAATAATTAAGCTAGGCAGTTGACTCAAATGTTAAACCTAATAATAGTTCAACTTAATCGCCAGAGTGAACAAGGCACTATTGTAAACAGCGGTTATTGCTGACCAAACCAGCAAAAAAATGTGGGAAAAACAAATTGTGCAACTGAAGATCTTGTTTTTCTTGCAAGTGCAATCAATGACGGCAGAAGAAGGCAACTCCAGATGTAGTTAAACTGAAGACAAGTCTAGAATTTGGTCTGCCTTCTATTACAGTATTCCCAAAGGGGCATCACAGTTCCTTATCCAGTTATTTGTAGTTGTCGGTTTCTTCAAGATTCATTTATTTTCATTGTTTTTTCTCCTGCAGTACGCTACTCAACAGCCTGCTTTCAAAAACACACCACTCCCTCATCGTTCTCCAATTATACAGCTGGCACTGCATACAGAAATGGTTTATGCAAGTACATTTCATGCTAACAAAGCAAGAGAAAGATGTCCTCATTTTACCTTCCTGCCATTTTGTTCCGAAAGATCAAAAACTGTGCATGACAAAAATAGGAAACATGAAAACTCTGATTTATTTAATGTATTTGTATAGAACTTGTAACTTTTCTATAACTGAAAAGAGCATCATTGTATATACGCCAACCGCAAATTAAATCAATGTTACTGAATTGTAACATATGTATACCAGCCAACGTTTTCTGAGTTGTAAGCGTGAGATTTTTATCCTAGGAGTGCTGGGATTTTTGAAGACGACACGATCATTTCCGAAGATTCCCGAAGAATTCAGAAGTCTTCCAAAGAAGTCTGAAGTCTTCCGAAGATGTCCAAAGTCTTCAGAAGTCTTAGGACACGTATAAACGTGAGCTCACTCCCAGTGCTTTTCACTTCAAAAATCAGAGATCGCGAGGGAAGGTATTGTCATTTATTCACTTAACACATGGGTCTGAGTTAAAATAATTTTGGAAATGGTGTCAAGCAAGACGGCAGCAACTCACATTTTTCAATCAGGCATGAGAAATTGGCCCCCAAGCGTGAGCTGGCGTTAGAACGAAGTTTTCAACCCGCAGGCGTGAGAGTTGGCAGGTATACATATTTACTGCAAGTAGTGTAAGCATAAATAAAGTATGAGTAGTGTAAATAAGTAAAATGTAAGTCACTGTAAATGTAAGTAAAATTATTAGTACTGTAAAAAGAAAAAATTTGTATAGAACGGCAGGTCTTTTGTGAAACATGACACCCCTCTTACCACCCTGTTGTGGTTCCCTCATGCTCTCAAGTTCCCAAAACATACACAATTATTATTTTTTTTTACATCCAAATGGCAGCCATTGATTCAATACGCATTAGAGTGTCGATCTAGCTGTTCAAAAATCCTTTCTTACCTAAAAAGTAGAACTTTCACATGAAAAATAGTGGCTTGAATACTTGTATTTGACTCGCATTATATTTGAAATAAATTTTGTTCCTTCAGAAGCCACTTTGGAAGCTAACAAATGCGAAGAATGTGCTGTTGCGTGGAAATGGCCGCCATTACTTGTTACCAGTCCACATGGAGCCACCTTGTGGACCCGAAAAGCACTGGAGACTAGCTTGGTTTGTTTTCGCATTGGTTTTCCAAGTGGCAGTCGATTTCTTTCGTGAAAATTAGTTTCTTTATAGAGATAGAAATGAAGTTATGATTTCCAAACTTGAGAATTTCTTATCCCTGTTTATCTCTGTCTATTTGTATTTAGTATCACCCAACTAGTGGACTAATGCAAATCCTGCATTTTGATTGGCTGTGCTACTAGGGGTCTAATAGTAATAGTCATCGAGTAGCGAAAGTCGCCGGTTTTTCTTTCGTTTTTTCCCCCAAATAAATATTTCTTCTACTTGCATTTGCTAACTTTGTTATTGCTTTTTCTGTCCGACTAGTTGGGTGATACTAAAACAATTAGACCCTTCGCCCTCAAGGGCCACGGGTCAATAGCCCATTCGGCTTCGCCTCATTGGCTATTGACCCGTAGCCCTTTCGGGCTACGGGTCTAATTGTTAAGTAATTTTGCTTAACAATTGGCTTTTGTCCCGAGTCTGTTAGCGATCGTGTTCACAATAAAAGTACGGTGTCAGTTTCATACACACTTTGTTTTATCAGTCCTTCAATGGAAATTGTACCACATTTACAAAGGGAGTTGGTCGTGTAGGAAGGTAATTTCAATTGACAAGTTGCTACTTTATCTTTTGTTTTAAAGCATGCTTCACTAAACTGCTGAATGCTTTCTTTGGGAGTATCTTCAGATATAGATGTTACAATTGATTGAGAATATTAGTAGTTATGTGCAATGCAAATGGCTAAATGTTTGGAGTGTTAACTTTTGCTTTAACACACTTTCTTGCCAAAATTATTTTTTCCAGAGGGTATGGGGGGTGTACAAAATAGTAGTGGAAATTCCGGAGGGGTGGGGGGGGGTTATTTTAGTGGTCCAAAAATGGAGGGGAGGATGGGGGACTTACGTGAAATTCCCTCCGTGGTGGGGGCATGGATATTTTCTGGAACTACACATTAGACCACTAGTTGGGTGATACTAATTACCACTAGACCACTGATGAACAAGATGACGGGAAGCTGTATAACCTAATATTTAATAGAGTCTTGCATAGAAAAACACTGTTGTACAGTGATTAGGCCTAAACACAGATTTTAAATGGTTAGCTTTTTTATTTACGTTTGGTGATCGACCTTTTCTACTGACTTTCTAAAATTATTTTTTTGAGAGAAATTTGATATGCTTACTGCTGGGTGCAGAATAAGCGCATGAATTATATTGTTTAAAAATCGAGTTTTATTCAACTAGCGACATGGTGGTCTAATGGTTAGAAGACAGGTTTAGAAAGCGAACAATCCCAGGTTTGTGTCCCGCGTCCAGACACTTGGGTTTACTTTTAAACAAAATATGTCCATTTCCCAGAATTCCTATTCCTCGATTATAGGTAATTTCAGAGGTGAGGATGGGTTGCACAGTCTGCTGCAAAGGGTATTATATGCAAGCTCTTGAGCCAATAATCCTATCAATGGTTTCTTTGCATATGTTTCCCCAACAAAATAGCCCTGTAAATTATCCGAACAATGTCATTCAGCTTATTAATTCTCATTGACATTTACCTTGTCTCACGCTTATCAAGGTGGCTGTAGACAGCAGGACCAGTAGGAAGCAGTAACTCTTCATGTCCTCAAAGAAATTTATACAGATCTGCAATAATTTAATAACGGTACGTTACAATAAATACTAAACCGACACACACACAAAGTATTTCAGCTCATTTTTTTCGGTTAGGGAATCACCTTGAAAGGCAATTGATAGGGACAGTCGTGCGAACAATAAAAAAATTGAATGATTAGTGTAAACTCGAGGAAAGACAGTAGACAGTACGGAATTTAGATATATTGCTTATGTCTAGAGGGTTAATTCATCATTCCTGTCCATTCGACTGTCAACATACACTCAGCGTACAGAGGGAAGGGCTTGTAAACTTTGCGTTAGTCTTACAAAACGTTCCAATATATTCCGTTGGAAGCACAATTTTAAAAGGATTCTTTAGCTCAACTTTTCAAAAGCAAGAGAGAAGCACTTACTGCTCTAAACCCACGTAGAAATCACAGGTTTGAGGCTCAAGAAGTTGTAGTCTTTATGTCGCCACGAAACCACACAGCCCAATGGACGATTACCAGCAGAAAAATCAAGGTTTCGGCAAATCTTAATAAACTGTCACCTTTCCTTTATCACCCGTTGTTCGTTTGGCATCGAGAATCGCGACGAAAAAAGGTCTGAACTGATAAATATTTCTGTAGAATTGCCGCTCCAGCGCCAAGAATGACACAACCATTACAGACATGCGGCAACAATCTCTCTCGTGTGTGGATTGAATATCGCCAATAGCCAATCAGCGGCTAAGAACGGCGGATGTCAATCAAAAGTATTCATCTCCGTCGCTGCTGTCGAAATTCAATCCCCTCCATTATCCCGTCATTATTCCATTCCATTCTTGTTGTGTCTAGATCTGCCTATGCGCTATCTCAAAGATCCCTGCAGCTGTTTGGCGTTTACAATCTTCATGCAATTTGTTCTATTCAATAAATGTCACAGACATACAGAAATTATGTCAGGAGACAATATTTCTATCTGAATATGATGTAGTTTTGGCCAAAAAGGATCAACAAAAGTGGGAGGCATTTTATCTGCGTGAAATTCAGGTCGGCTCGCCAATGATTTTCAAAGCTATTAAAAAGATTATGTTTTTATTCCGCGGCTCCTTCAAGTCTGAATCAATTCAAAGTCAACATTGTCAAAACTGCCTTTAAAAATAAACATTATCATGAAATCTTTTATTAGTGCAATTAGTTGCGTGTGGTACAGAAAAGAGGCTCTCAAAAGGCTACTTTGAACTTTGTCAGTTACCTTGCGCGGGCTATGTTAAAATTTCATGTAGACGTCTAAACTAAATATGAGTAATATTAATGCCATCTGAAAACAAGGACGCATTTTAATTCGTGAACGCGATTAAATGTTGAGCAAGAAGAGATTGAATCGGGGAATGAATGGCCTAAGTGGAAAGAAATTGGAGTCACACGGACGGGTTAGAGCCTGATGAGAAGTACTCCAAGGTAGTCTAAAGAATATTCAGCACATCACCCTCTCGATGAGAAACATCGATGTCCACCCCTCCTCCCCCACACGCACACAGCCTCCCCGAACTCTTAGCCCTTTCAATTAGCCAATAAAATAGTAAACCGGGATGTCATTCCGCGATACGAAGCAAACACTACTGGAACTAATGTGGATACTTGACAAGAGAAAATGGCATTTTATATCTAATTGCCCTGCTGTATTGATGTTTCTCACGACCAATTCTTTCTTCAATCGATCCCTTTATTATCAGTGCACTCAAGGGCGTAGCCAGGGGGGGTCCTGGGATGCCCGTGACCCCCCCCTTTGTAAGCCTTTTTGTAAGCAAACAACCTACAGTATTCAGGTGACAGTCTAGTGAGTACCCTCTGTATGACTCAGTGTGACCCCCCCTTTGAAAAATCCTGGCTACGCCCATGAGTGCACTGTTGCAGACAGGGCAGCAGTGTCTCTTGTAACAGAATCAGTTACTTCAGCAAAAATAATCTCTTTGGAACTTTATTTCCGTATTAGAAATTTGATCAACGTAGGTAATGGCCTGTTATGGGAGAAGGAAAATAATACTTAGGTACCGTCGTCAGCTGTTTGTGGATTAGACTGTTCACAGTCCTCTATTCGTTGAACGCTCGGATAGAGCGCGAGAGAACCGTACGTCACCGCAAAACGCTCGCTTGCTCTTTCGCGTGCGCGGTAAATACAGCTGCAAATAGAGAGGCTGTGAACAGTCTATTGTAAGTCCACTCTATTCATCAAGTTTTTAACCGAACTTCGCTTTCAAAATTCTTCTTCACAAAGTCATCAACTCAACTCAACTCCCCAAAAGGGTGATGGTCGTTAATTCCGGTCACGAAAACGTTGAGGGGATGATATTTCTTTCACCTATGAGTTTCACTAACCCTGATTTTTCTGCATTCGTAATTCAATAACGCACCACGTTCACCCAAAAAAAACCAATCAAAAGGCATGGCGCTTACCATTGATAATTTTCTCGCTATTTTTCCCTTGAGGAGTGGGGGGCTACCATATAAAATGGACGGGGGGGGGGGAGGAAGGGGGGCTCGTCAGATGTGCCAAGATCCTGTTTTGTAGGCGTGACTTGAAATTGTTTTCACTCCAAGTACTGGCCACGCGGTTTTAATGTTTTGGCTGGCCTTGTCCAGCCACATTTATTTTTGCTTTTCGAGATACCAATCTTTGTCTCCTTGCGCCTCAAAAACGTGATGTGGCAACGTGTGTTCAGGGGTGCAAGTGAGTTCAAAGTACGGAATTTCGGATACAGTGAACGGGTCACTTTGGCTCTTGGGCTGGCGTTGCTGATGAGTCTAAAGAAGGATGAAACAGGTGTCCACTGTTGCGATCCTGCTTTGTAAGTCCTTGTCATGTTGCAATTGTTGACTGATCTCAAAATGTCTTTCACGTAGTATCAGCCTTGCAGTCTATTGTTTGTTTCTATAACACACATAATTTTTTCAACTCAGTATCCTTAAAGGTACCGGCAAAAGCTGCCGAACCTTTTTATGCTCGTACATAGCGGGGAGGGGGCGGTGAATGGGGGGGGGGACACGCAGTTGCCCCCTCCAGGAAAACTAAGTGATAAGTGATTTTTTCTAACATATTGTTTGACGTCTTTGATTTTGAATTGCTAGGCTATTTCTTGTAGCTATATTGGTTTATGCACGCACATAGCGGGGAGGGCCGAGGAGGGAGGGGGGCAGTTGTACCCGCCAGGAAAACTAAATGTTTTTTTTTAGCATAGTACTTGATGTCTTTGATTTTGCTGGGCTATTTCTTGTAGCTATATTTTCCAAAATCTTAAGAAAACCGACTAAAAGACTGAAAAATCTTCCTTCAATTTAATTCTAAATAATTATTTGGGAGAATCTTTCGAGGAAAAAGCCAGTTCGAGTTTTCTTAGGACAATAATGGGTTATGTAATTTGGATAGTTTAACATAGACAGCTGAAAAGAATCGCAAGAATTGCAACCGTGGACCCAACAAGGTCGAAACAGCTGTCCACGGTTGCAATTTCAAGTTCTTGGCTTTCAGTTTGGACTCTATCATGTCGTTGCCCCGTTAAGCTTTTTACGTAGTAGTCAGCCTTGCATTGTTTGCTATTCTTTCTATTTTTGGCTGATCTTTCACAGATCCTACGTTAACAGGCAGCATTTTCGTTTGCGGTCCTTTACATCATTATTTTAAACTGTCCAGTATTTTTGGGGGGCCGCAGGTCTTTTTAGATCCGATATGATGCTCATTTTTGCTCATGGATGTTACGTAACATCCATGAGCGTAGAAGGCAATCGGATGGCGCTCGATCACTCACTCACTCACTCACTCACTCACTCACTCACTCACTCACTCACTCACTCACTCGATTCTGATTAATTTATTCATTAAAACCGGATTAAATCGTTTCTCCTATCCCTCCCCTCCTATCCCTCCTATCCCTCCCCTTCTCCTATCCCTCTCCCCTCTTCGTGGTGTAGGTTCAGCAGGTTCAGCAGGTTTTAGCGGGGTACTAGAAAGGCAAATTTTTGGTCCGACAACATGGAGTTTATACACATGGTGGTTAACGTGGCACGAAGATGGTTTTTGTTTCAATTCGTGGAGTTGTAAAATTGAAATTTGTCAAGCTAAGCAGCAGTAGCTGCGACAAATGGACATGGAAAGACTAGAAGGACGTGCGGCAGCTTAGCGTCTCGCAGCATGAGGATGGACTTTCGTACAATTTTACGAGGAGACTTTTCGTGGAGTGCTATAATTGAAAATTATAAAGCTAAGGAACATTAGGCGACGATGTCACGACTGAAAAAATGCCTGGTAAAAAATATTACCTGGAGGAGGGAACAATGCAAAGGAGAATGAATGGAATTTTTGCGGGTGAAGGAGATTAAAGTGTATTGCTTATTGGAAACAGTCTGTTTCTAGCCATAGGTTAGTGTCTCTTGCCCTTTTCTTTACATTTTTGGCCTTTATGCTACCCTTCCCTCGTTTATGCTTAGCTCATTTGCATAGTGCAGCGTGTGCACTTTCCGAGTTGGGGTTTTCAGATTGTCAACAAATCATGACAAAGGTTTGTTTTATTGTCTTTTGTGCTGAGATGATTCAACAATTTTCACCAACGTTCAGTCGCCAAAAGGCTACTAACATCATGTGTGTTTCTTTCACAAAGTGAAACTTTACACTGCGAAAATAAAGTAGATCAGGAGTTTTGAATTTGACTCAATCGACAGAAAAGAAATCTTTATTCGAGTTGATTAAAAGCGTCATCGTAACATTTCTGATTATTTCTGCTGTATTCACATATTTTCTCAAACATTAATCAGCCTTAAACACATTCAAAAGCTAGAGATCTTCGATGAGTTCGATGTACGTTTTCACACCAAAGTGCCAAGTCCAATTGTCATGTTTTACTAGCTGTGCAAAACACGCATCAGCGAGCCCTCTTATTCATCGAAAACAGACAATTTATTGGATTTTTACCCAAACAAAACTAAGCAGCATCTTCAGCTGTAGACATAAACCTATTGTCACTTTTTGGGTCTAAACGCTGCTATATCCAAACATATCCAATTAGTTCTTTGTGTGTGTGTGTGTGTGTGTGTGTGTGTTATGGACATCTTCTTCATATGTGAAATTTAAAACTTCTTGTAAAAGAAGCATCGGAACTCAACTTGGTCAGCGATATAAAGCGGGACATACCTAAATTCGGCACTGTCTTCACTCAAACTGGAGCAACTTACGACGAAAATACTCAAGCAAAATTCCAACAGCCATAAAGGCGTTGAGTTGTGGGCCAAAAGCATAAAAGATTCGGAAATTTCAGACGCCATTTCCCCTGCGCGACATCCGCGAAAATCCTCGCAGCAATGTACGCGCGTGTGCCGCAGGCGATGGCGCAGATTGTTGCTGCCGCAGCGAGTGAGCCTGAAGCGAACGAGCGAGGCAGCTCTCTAATCAGCAGAAGATTACATTATAGGGACTTGCAATCACTTTTTCTTACCAAACGCAAGGAATGGTGGTTATGCGCAAATGGAAGATTTAGGATGCGCAGTGGTATGCGCAAGAAATTGTGGTTATGCGCGAACGGAAATATTTTAGGATGTGCAGTGATATGGCGCAAGGAATTGTGGTTATGCGCCAGTGGATGATTTAGGATGCGCAGTGAACCATGTGCTTGTTTGTTTCTTAAAACAGTGTCAAATTGTGGTGTGTAAATCCTATGCATCAACTTCATGCGTCATGACGAATCGAACGGTTACCGGTCCAAAGATTACCGATTACCAATAATCTAATAACATTGAACAACAAGCCGAAGAGACTGAAATTCGTTCTACCTTGTTTAGTTGTGTAAAACACTCACACAGTTCGTATTACGTTGAACGATGTGCTGCACCGGCGGTAGCCCAGTTGTGTCCAAAATAAATAAATCAAATAAATAATCAGCTACGAAGGCAATGCAAAGACTACTGCACAATTACAACAAGAATGTAAAAAAAACAAGAGCGCGACCTGTGTTGTTTTGAAAACCATGCTACAAAAAAGCAACATACGCGCATTTTAATTTCGCTTGCCCATACAGACAGGCAAACGAACTTCGTCTGAACAGCTTTTCCATCTCGACTACTTTACTCTCGTTCGA
This sequence comes from Catalaphyllia jardinei, assembly GCA_022496165.2. Classification (NCBI taxonomy): domain Eukaryota; kingdom Metazoa; phylum Cnidaria; class Anthozoa; order Scleractinia; family Caryophylliidae; genus Catalaphyllia; species Catalaphyllia jardinei. Next base: position 1,730,482 of record CM042752.1, read on the forward strand.
ACAGCTTATTCACCTCGACTACTTTACTTGGCGGCGAGTTAGTTGGTGGCGAGATGGTTTCTTGGTGGCGAAACTCCCTGGTGGCGAGATGACCGGATACCGTGACAAGGGATCGAGACAATAAAGCACATACACATACGATTCACATCTAGCTCCCCTTTACCAGAAAATCAAAAGGATGGAAATCGAAAGATGTGGAAATTGAAAGATGTGAAAATTGTAACCGCAGAAATCTCACTTATAAATTCTGTACCGATACGCATTAAATGTCTCTGGAGTGTTGACATTGTCGAAGACGCGTCCGGCATCGCCGGATATGTGAAAATGCTAAAACTTAACTTTAAATTCATGTTCGGATGAAAAGGAGTAGATCGTAGCATATATGAAATAAGTGTGTTCTACACTTTCCGTTTGTTTTAATTATTCTACAAGTTTTAGTAACGATGATTTCTCTATATCTAATTGCTGAATGCAATGCATTCTGGTAAAAAGTCATGAATCCGAGAATTCGTACTCCTTTTACAAATTCTTTTAATTTCTTTTAAATCCTGATTATGTTGCTGCTCGCTCGCTACGCTCACTCCGCAACAATTAACTTGACTTATGTAAAAAATTGCCTTTCATTTATTTTAGGGTCAATTTCTGCTTGCAAAACGTGTATTAATTTCAAATTCTTGTGAAGAAAAGGGCACTTGCACGCAATACCTATTCATTCCCACAAAGCACCCAACCCAATAACAATTTCAATTGATTTCCCTAGCATGGCGATTCAAATATGTTGTGCAAATGAATTCTTCACAGTCCAGTTCATAGGGTAACTGTTAGCATACTTAAAGTTGTTCTCCCCTTCGGCAGCATTATTACCATTTAGGTATACTAGTTCTAAAAATAGAAAAATGGGGCCAACCCCAATACTAGAAATGGCACGCGCTTACGGTCTCCGCCTCGGATTATGGCTCCTTTTAACTATTGACGTACTTAATACAGTTCTCCCCTTCGGCAGCATTACGCCACTTCTGTTGAATTAAATTTGATAAGATGCTCTAAGGAATACCATAATTTAAAAGCAATAAGCGTAGAGGCATGAATTGAATTTTAGCGTAAATAATGCTGGTACGATATTTGTTTTGAAATCCAATGTGTTGTGGCAAATGATTCCATGGCTAATGTTATACATGTAGCTCAGCGTTTGTTGAAACTTTAGACAAGATAGTTATTTTCGTAACCACGCCAAAGTAGTATTATATCCTGTTTGGCGATATCTTTTTAGCGTAAGAGAATGCCATGTTTTTGGCAGTATAAATGCATCACGTTTTAACCCAAGACAGTATGTTATTGTATTTAGCGCGAATTTCCGCTAAAAAGCAATAAGAAGTGTTAGATCTTTTTCATAGGAGTAATATGCAAGTGGAGTTCTTTTTTATTTATTTGGTGAAATAAAATAATAGGTGAAACGGAGATGTTTGGGAAGAATGCATGTGTTGTTGTGTTGTTTAACGATAACCAGATGTCGATGTAATTGTATGGGCGATAACAAGTTGTTAAGTGAATTTGTCATCATATGTCACAGGTGAAATCATGCGATTGTGAAACATGAAATGAATGTGAAACTGAAATGCGACCGTAAATTTATTTATCAATTTCATTTCCGATCTTGCAATTTGATTTTTTCCAGACGTTTTAAAACCAGCCAAATTTAAAATTGGTCTGTAATGCGACCCGGGCCTAAGTTGATATTTATGAAAGGGATAAGGTTTGCTAGGGCTATCGAATGGTATTCGCGAGAATGTGAGCGGTGCTTTTATTTTTGCGAGGGAGCTTTGTGACATAGTTTGTCTTGAGAGCAGCCAGAGCACTTTGGAAAGTACATGTAGAGATTTCGAGCAGCGAAATGTTTTTTAAATTTTTCTTTAGCTGAAATTTTTTTCTTTAATACAAAGAAAACGTTCTGCACCCATTCCAGTAGCTTAGAGCCAATTACGCCTTAATTGTTTGATGCCAAATTACTTCAGGTGGCTTCACACGAGCTTCAATGTTAATATCTAAAGCTTTGTAATCGGACATTGTGAACAGACTACGAGAAGACGGTAAATTGTTTTTTTTGTTAAATTATTCTTATCAGTGCTGGCCTGATGGGCCGCTTGGCACATACACTCTTTTTTTTTTTTTATAATACGTGTATATTTTATAAGAATATCGAGGCTGAAATTTGCGATATTTTAGAATAAAGCCGAGGCTGAGATTTTTGAAAAGGATAGATATAATTTTGTGTGTTGAAACATCTGTAAATGCAATACAATTTTCTTTTGTTTTTTAACCGTATAAAACAACCCTTGCTGGTTAACAAGGGGTTAACTGCAGTGATTACACCTGATTGTCCTTGACATAAAAAGTCGGGTACTTTCGTTTCCATCATGCTATTATCTAGCGTCGGCGTTTGAAGTGACATTAGGGAGCTTAAGCACGTGCGTTTTTGAGAGGCGGACGGCAACCGGAAGAAAACATTTCGCGTGCTAGGAAAGTATTGTCTCCTAGATTTTTATACTACCTTATTCGTACTAATTTTCGCGAGGCTTTAATTTCGCGATTTTCGCGAGTTGTAAAAAATCGCGAAATTAAAGACTCGCTAAAATTAGGATTTGCGAAAATTAAACAGGCGAAAATTAACACACTTCTATAATTGCTTTAATCAATGATTACTTACCTACGTTTATAGCTACATGGTAATTGTCATCAGTCTATTTCTCTTCTACTTCAGCGCTTTCTTCATACGAATCACTCATTTCTTCTTCTTGTACCTTTTGCTCTTTTAAAACATCTTTTGTGCAGTCATTAAAATGTCCATTTAGGTCAGGCTCTTTATAATTAGGCCAACACAAGCTCTATGTATTTGTCAATTATCTTTGTATTTGTCAGTAATAATTCAATAAAAAGTCTGTCTTTTCTCAATTTTCGCGAAATTAAATGCCCTAAATTTATCATTTTTGCAAAATCGCGAAAATTAATGCTCGCGAAATATTCGTGTTCCAAATTCGCGAAATTAAGTGCCCGCGAAAATTAGTACGAATAAGGTACTCATTCCTAATGGAGAAAAGATACTTAGCAATGTGAATAAAGTGAAAACAGCTCACTTCCGGTTACTGTCCGCGTCTAAAAAACGCGCGTGCTTAAAGGGGCAGTGTCACGAGGATTTAGCAGTTTTAGGTCAATTCTGCATGTGCTAAAATTATTACTTTGAGGCTTTCCTCATAAACAAAATGCTTCTGTAAAGCTACGACAAAGATATAAAATGAATTTTATCAGAGAGGGTTAACCATAATGAATTTCTTGAGGATTTTTTGAAAACGTAGCATCAAATCTTAAAAAAGTTGGCCAATTTTTTCAAGTTTCAATCCATTTCCATCCTTGCCATCCGTAGCAACAGGCGACAGGAAACAGTTTCAGTACCTTCAAATAGTCTTTAATAACAAATCTAGACCATTACTTTTGGAATTCCATTGATGCGAAGCGACATCTTCTGGCATTTTATAAAGTTGCCAAATAGCGTGACACTGCCCCTTTAAGCTCCCTGACTTCACTGACTGCAACGAAAAGCGATGGAGCACATGCACAATGTAACGCAATACAGATCTAAATACCAAACACTTATAATTGATACCCCAATAAATTCTAAAACGGAAATGTCATAAGCTATAATTTAAGAATAATACAAGAATGTTTTCAGCCTAAAATCAGCAGAAAAATAAGAATATTTAGCCTGGGCCGGAAAAACAACATTCTTATAAAACAAAAAAGAGTGTATGCAGACTTTGACTTCCACGGTCTGAGTTTCCATTTGCAGAGCGAGTGCTTGTGCAAAACGTTTCCCATGAAAATCACCTGATTTTCAAGCTAATGACTGTACAGGTGACATCATATTTTCATACCAATAGTTTCGCTCAAAGACTCGTGTTGCTACAGGGGCAAAAGTAAACTTGGGATTGGACTATTTATCCATGAGCTGCTCAGGGAGCCTTTGATTAACATGGTTTGGCCATGATTTTCCTGCGGGACAGTTTGCGTCTGTCCGCAGTTTCCTTACCGCGGCACGCGTCATCACCATCTGCATTTAGTGGGTTTATGGGATGATCAGTCGACTAGCTGATTACTTCACAGCTTGCTACACCGTGCTGATGAGACCCAACAAGGTCGAAACAGCTGCCCACGGTTACAATTCTTGGGGGCAACGACATGATAGAGTCCAAACTGAAAGCCAAGAATTGCAACCGTGGACAGCTGTTTCGAGCTTAAGACAGAGTCACTGAACAAGAGGGATTAATGCCAGATTTCAGTCTCCAGGAATTTCCTGCCACTCGTGAGATGCTGACGATCTTTCTAACCACGCCTCTCGGAAGCGTCAGTTTCCGCGAACGCTCCTATGAGAACAGCCTAATATAGACTCGTTTTTGAGACTTGGCATGGTATTCTGATACCAAAAGCTGCAATTTTACCTCAGTTTCCGCCAATCTCTGTTCAAACTAACGAGGGTTTTCAACCCATTTTTAAAGCCATCCATACAGAGTGTTAAACTGCTATCCACAGCATAGCTTGAGGTAAAGTAGTATATAAATCATCATTGTGTAGCAAACACCTCTGGAGCAATTGCACAGCTCATTTTCACAGCTCATTTTCTGATCCGACGTCCGAGGAGGGTTTCACAGTATTCGACCCCGAAGTGTACGTGGTGTTTGATGGAGACGAAGTGTCGTCTTCATTTCTACTGCTCTCAGCACCTGGCGTGATGGAAGCCATGGCATTTTTTAACTCTTCGGGTTTAATAAAATAAATCAGTTCGTCTTCCTGTGAGTAAAAATCGTCCATGTCTAGTTCACCAAAAATTGCTTCTCGCCCGACTGGCGAAACCTCTTTTAGTTTCTTCTTCTTACTGTTTTCATCTTCCTCTTTCTCCGTTACTTTTTCGCTACCAGGGAGGCCCGGAAAATACGAGAAAGAATGCATTCCGTTCACTTTTCGGGATAAAAATGAGTAGCTGAAGGGCAGAGACCTGAATCTGGCCACTGTTAATGCCCTGTCGTAAGCCACTTTATGTTGATTCATGCATTGATGATTCGCTTCCATGCCCTGGAGGATGTCATAGTTTGTTTTGCAAGATTTTGAAGGTAGCTTAGCCCTAAGCTCAGCTGTTTTGAGTAATTTAGGAAGTTTATTGTAGTATTCCTGTGTTTTCTGTTTGAGTGAATGTTTGCAGTGTTTGTTTCTATGTAACTTCTTCTCATCTCTTTGCGACTGTAAATACTCTTCCCCATGCCCAGACGGCAACCCTTGACTGCCCTCGTCACCAGGCTTTTTTGCATCCGAATCGTCTTCAGAAGTAAAATCACTGCTATATTCGTCAGTTCCTGGCAGAAAAGGCAACAAATCAGGGCTGGACAACACTTTACGTGAACCTTTTGAATGTCTCTTTTTGGATTTCTCTGAACCAGGCCTTCTTTCACTTGCGGTCTGATGCTCTACATCCGGGATTTCGTCTTCAGAATCAAAACTCAAGTCGATATCATTTGGATCCAGTCCCTCGATTAATCGTCCCTTCTGCCTTTCCTTTGTACGCGTGAGAGACTTGGAGTCAATAGCGTCGGTATCCGATTCCGTCACACGATCACTAAACACCAATTTTCGCCTCCCGTTTTTACTATCGGTGGTCTGATCACCTTCAGTTGTTCTTGTGCCTTCTCCTTGAGCGTGTTTTCCTTTGTCTTCCCCAAAGTCGTAAGTGTAATCTTTATATTTGGTATCGAAACTCAGCTGTTTGATGTCTTTGGAAGTTTTGTTGACGAACTTCTGGAATTCATGCAGATTGTCCGTGTCGCCATCTGTGTTAGCGAAGTCCAGAGGGCTGTCTCCTGCATCCGCCCTCATCTTCATCAACACACGATCATTGAACACTCGCTCGCTCATTAGATAGTAGCTTTCTCGCCGCTTGGGAGCCCACTCTACCTGTAAATAAAACATAACGGTGTTAAATCCAGACTTTCTGAAATACGTTAAGTAAGAACAGAATTGAATGGCGATTAAAGCAGCAATGTCTTGCTTCGCTAAAGACCATACATGACAGAGTTTATAGCTGTTCAGTTTAATTAAACACGAAAAGTTAAACTTAGTTTGTGCAATAATGTTCCTTAATATAATGAACTGTAAAATGTAGATTTTGTTAAGAAATAAAAAGATATGATGATGATGAAGTCAATACTGACTTAAAATTTCCAAGTTGTGCGGAAGGATTCCAGGCGTCTTTCTTTCACTATCTTTAATAGGCCATATTCGTATTTGCGGTAAAGGACTGGAACTAGCATGCAACTGAGGCTAATGCGAGGAGTCATTTTAAATGCAAATGACATTAATCTTTTTTTAATGATATTCCCCCGCACGAGCCTCCATTTCAAGCTAGTTTCAGTTCAGTACCGAAAAAACAAATGTGGCAAATTTAGATTCTTGACGAAGGAAATTTGTTCATGTGGTGTGAGTTGAGAGAGTGGACGCAGAAAATGTTGGGAACGACATAATTTTTCCAGCGCAAAGTGTGAGCTTCATCGAACTCGTCAGAATAGAGAGAAACGCAAATACATAAATAAGATACTATTGATTAGTACGGAAAATCAATAATGTTACACTATTACTGTGTACAAGTAAACCCAGGTATCGAGTTCGGTAAATGTGCTGACAATAGCATTCTGGGCGATGTTCAAGTTTTGGAAGGTCATGTTTGACAGAGCCAGTTAACGAATTAACACAGTCCCGGTCTAAGAAATTTAAATGAAAAATTACGACCACCCCCTTCCTCCATTTCAGTGATCGAAAAAAGGACACGTTTATCTTTAGCGCCTGTAAGTCTTTAATTTGGGGGAAGGGATGGTTTTATTTCTTATTTTATTTTGACAAAGATTATAGCAATGACTAGACTTTTCAACGTACCAAAACTGGCAGTTTGTGTGCACCTCGTTCCCGTGCTCCGAACAGCAAGGCTGCACATCTCCTCTGGTGATGACGTAGCTCGTTCAGATCGTATCGAGGCCGAGGTCTTCTATGTGGGGAGACTGGTGACTTCATTAGCGGTGTTAAGACTTTCTGTGCCCAGGGCTTTTTCTTCTGCTCGGCCAAAAGGTCAGAACAACGCCGACGTTCAAGTTCCAAAGCAGCTTCAACTTTCTGGTAAATGACAGATATACAGTCATGAAATGTTTGAAGAGATGATTGATCAGTCCGGTTTATGTACACAAGTTAGGTAGTTATGAAATTAAAGACGTAGTAATTTTTGCAAGGACCACCGCAACAAAACAGAGGTACCGAATCCTCTCGTTTTAGAGGATCTAATCAGCTATAAATCGAATAATAGACGAAAATTAGCAAGGCTGATTACTATTTTTCGTCTATTATGAAATTAAAGCCTGAGAAAAACCAAGCCGGACTTGTATGAGATAGTGGGAGGCGCGGTCGAGTGGTCCGGGTTCGAGCCCTGGCGCCGGGGACGTTGTGTTGCGTTCTTGGGCAAGAAACCTTACTGTAACAGTGCCTCTCTTAACCCAGGCGTATAAATGGGTACCGGCGAACTTAATGCTGGGGGTAACCCTGCGATGGACTAGCATCCCGTCCAGGGGGGGTAGAAACAGTCACTTCATGCTACAGAAACCATAAGCTCCGGCCTTATGAGTCACTTGGCTCGTATGCAGAATTTCAACGGGATAGTCGTAAAATCACTAAAATGTTATAGTCATAAGTGTTGACCGCAGAACAGGGTAGAGAAAAATTGTAAGAACATCACGAATAATTGTTTAAAAACTTTATCTTCGTGGACCGACGCGACGGAACTTTTGTTTTTCGACGTTTTTAAATTTTCGCACACTATACTTTTTGGAGTTTAACTTTTATTTTGTTTACTAAATACCTTAGAATAGCGATAGGCCCTTTGCAGCTAGGATCACGTGACCATAATTTTCCTAAAAATTTCATATATTACGGGCTATAACTTTAAAAATGCCAGAAATGGAAAGAGCATCTCGAAAATACCAATATAGCCAAGTTTGAGGTCCCTGGCATTAAAGAATGAGATTTTATGACGGTTTGAATTTTAAAAAAACAAAGAAGATTTGTATGGAAAATGTCGCTGAAGAGCAAGGCCTTGGTTTTCATCTGGACGTAAATAACCTTACCAAAACGTTAAGGAAGAATTCGTTCCCTTCTAGTGTTATCGAGAATGTTGTTAGAAAATTTCTTAACAATCACTTCACCCCCGATTCCTCTCAGAGTGGTGCTCGTAAGGACAATTGTTTGTATTTTAAATTACCGTACATCGGTCCTTTTTCCATCATAACACAACGCAGAATTAAGAAATTAGTCAACACATTGTGCAGCGACCTGGAAATTAAGTTGGTGTTCACCCCGTTTAAAATCAAGAGTTGGTTTGGGGCCAAGGACCCCATCCCTGCGGGTTTACGATCGCGAGTCATTTATAAGTTTTCATGTGCAGGCTGTAGTGCCTGTTATATTGGTGAAACCAATAGACACTTTGCCACTCGCATTCGTGAACATCTTGCCTCCGACAAAAATTCGCACATCTTTAAGCACCTGAGAGGCTCTGAAAATTGTCGCTCCCTTTGTTCAGAAGATTGTTTTAAAATCCTCGATTCTGCTCCAACAAGTTTCCAATTGAAAATCAAAGAAGCCATGCACATCCTTTGGGAGCAGCCGTCATTAAATTCCCAAGTCAAACATCTTAATTTATCCCTTTCATACTAATTAGTCTCTTTTCTTAGCTTAAATAGTTTTATGTGTGTTTCTATTCTGTTCTCGCCTTCATCCTTAATTATTCACATTAATGTCTCACTATATGACACTATTTATTGCACAACTTCAATTTATTCTGTACAACTGACGATGGATGATGTTTCATCCGAAACATGTCTGATTAAACAACATGAACTTTAAAAACATCGTTTGGTTTATAAAGGCAATAGTAATAATAATAAT
>CM042752.1:1739602-1754001 GCA_022496165.2 Catalaphyllia jardinei
ATGATAATGATAATGACGATGATAATAATAATAATGATAATAATAGTAATTGTTGTTCTTTTCTAGCGTATTACATCAGTAAAATATTGATCTTTTTACAAAAATAGTGATAATTTAGGATCCAGTAGAACCTTTAAAAAAATTTATTAATTTATGATAAATTAATTAAAATATTAAGTCGTATTCTTCAAAGATAATTGGACAATTCCCCCATATCCCGACTTTCAAAGGTTGAAGTTTAAAACTAATTTTTCCGGATTCAAGCAGTGTTTTCAGAACTTGTAACTTAATGAAGTTAAAAAGATTAATGAATTAACAATTTACCACTTACAAGAGAAATCAGGTCACGATCTCTTGCCAGTTAATGAGGAAATCAAATCAGTGTCACTTAAAAAATACTCACCTTTCTGTAGTGCTCGCCATAAGTCATTTGCGCGTATTTGGCATCTAAAGTGGATGACAGGTTACCCAGAATATGATGACCAGTGCTGAAGTGACGACCCTGAAATAATATTCATCGCTGCCTTATTAATCATAATAATCGTCTTTTTAAAATGACTTAGCTCCTGGTTTTATGGTGAATTAGGTGTCCAACCCTACACGAAATTTGAATTTAGGCATTGAGGTAAAACAAGAAAGAAGATTGGAGATGCGCGCATTCTATTTGGTTGTAATTAAAGGCTGGTCCTCACTTGCGACGCAAGCATAAGCATAAACATAAGCATAAGAAGCTTAAACGCTAGTGAAGACAGCCGGAGATAAGCATAAGGTTTCTTTTTATGCTTATGCTTATGTTTAGTGAGGACATCGTTGACATAAGCATAAAGTGCTCGTTGATTGGCTGCTTATGTTTATGCTTATGCCAACATGTCCTCTCACTGGACACTATAGCGACATAAGCATAAGCATAAGCATAAGAAGAACGCAAGGTCTTGATATTCTTGTGCTTAAGCTTATGTCGTTCCGTCCTCACTAGCGCATAAGCTTCTTTTATGCTTATGCTTACGTCGCTAGTGAGGACCGAGCCGCTTAAGTAATTAAAAGCAACTGTGTAACTTTGATGTTTCGGATTATATTTTCAATATAGTTTTATTGATTTCCGGTTCAAACCTATTTAACGCTACGTAAGATTTCCAAAATGTCTCTACAATTCATTCACCGCATGCTTAAAGAAAGCAGCTTATCAGTAAAAGGCCAAAAATCTAAGTAATGTGACCAGGAGAACTGCAAAGTAAACAATTATCAGCTAAAGCAGTTTATTGTCGGTTGCGTCATGGAAGTGCTGGAAGTGTTTCGAAAACCGCCGCAAATCTCGGCTTTCAGCGTGCACTACATGCTCATAAATAGTTTAACTTTGAAAACGAAAATTCTTTATACGTTTGCCCCATCTTTCGTTCACACGTCAACTACAAGGAACATCCACGTTTAAGCATACATTTTCTTGAATACTCTTTAGAGATACTGTAAGTTTACATGTGAACAGGAGTAAAGGACTCCATGAACGAGAGCTTAACTAATGTGGACAAAAACCTTCGTGCGTGTTTACACGGATATAAAGATACGTGCGTACAAAGCCAGTACTGCAACGAGACATAAGCTTTGTCTGTTTACATTTACCACTCTACTTGCGTAGAAAAAAGAGGTAATGAGCCTCATGATCCCTTAATTTTTTTGGACTTTATCCCTTGTTCCCTATTAATAAAATCCCTTGTTCCCAAAAATGTTTTTAGCTCATGCTTCCTTGAACCCGAAAATCTTTGCGCTGTTCCCTTGATCGCCCAAAAATGTTTATTATTGTTCCCCATATTTGTTTGCTTGTTTTACCGTTCTATTTATAGTAGAATAAATCGCTTTCAAACCGCCTCTGTCTTCTCCTTAGAATGCGCTCATGCTGTACTTCATCTCCTGCCGTTTCTGTCATCTCAGTTGACTCTGCGACAGTGACAACTTCATTGGTATGGTGTAGTACATTAAGGTGAAGGTATCTTCAAGGTAGTCATATCAGGTTAGGGCACAAACAATTTTGCCCACATCTCGCTGCATCTTCCGTGAACAACAATGGATTGAGACGATCTCGAATAAATACTTTGGCCTTCACCACCTTCATGCCAACTCTCACATTCTCTTGCAGACAGGCCATTATGAGCAATTGATGAGTATCACAGGAATCAGCTTTTAACACAGACAATTTAGGCTTAGTTTGTAAAAAGTCTGTTGTTTCCCTATGCGGCTCTGGGGCTGCTGCTGCTTCACTCAGCACTGTGCAACCTAGGGGCTGCATGGTTAGAGAGTCAGCTGCATACCAATTTATGGGCAAAGTTCCTGGATTGTCCTTTGTTGTCATGTTTCGCACTGTTTTCTTGGGGACACTCTGACCATACATTGCTCTCCAGTTCCTCATTTCACTCACCTGCTTTTCAGTTAGTTTGCGTGGCTTTGGAGGGCATAACTTGGGTAAATCATTGTAATAGGACTTTCATGGGACCTGTGAAGTAAGCAAATGGTGTAAAACATTGCCTCTTGGACTGTTTCTTGATTGCCATGCTGAATCTGTAATCGAATTCAAGCTATAGGGGCATGTCAATGGCACCACTTCTCTTTTCTGAAAAAGTCTTTTCGAAAACAAGCGTTAGAAGACTTTTGATACCAAATTTGGTGGCAAGGCTTGGATTAAAACGGTCCAGCAGGTATGGCAGGTCCTTGATGTCACGCAGACTTCAGGATCCTTCTTTCATCTTCCATGACAACAGATGAAACAGTTCCTTGAGGGCCTTGTGTCACTGTTGTGGTACCAATAAGGCTCATACCTGCATGACACTTTGTGTCAAAGGAGTAAACTTGCTCTAGTCTCTCGATATCTCCACTATGACCGAGATGCTAGTCTTTGTGTGAAGTCCAAACGTCTATCCAAACAGATGCAGATGCTTCAAATAGTCTTCCAAACTAGTGAAACTGCTCGTCATACGGAGGGAACCTGTTGAGGTGTCGACGGTAAACAGAGTGCCATATTTAAAGCAGATGCCCGTTGGCTGGGAAAACTGGGCTTTACTTCCATCTCTTGTGCGGTGGGCTTTTCCTGCCCATTGTGGTACATTGCTGCAGTAACTGGTACAATTGTTATAGTTTATCGAACTGTATGAATGTATGCCTTGCACAGCTTGTAACAATAATTATCTCGAAAGTAATCTCGCTTAACACTCAAGAAGGTAAGAGATTTCATATTTCAGGGGCTCGGAAAGTTAAAAAAACTATATTATAGAAAGTAAATCGGTGTTCCCTTGTTCCCAACAATCTACTGAAGAGTTCCCTTGTTTCCTGAAAAATAATTTGAAAATATCCCCTGTTCCCTAAAAATAAATGTCCCAGTTCCCTTGTTCCCTAAAACCCCTGGGAGGGGCTCGGTAATAAAAGAGTAATGGCGAATGGTTACAATAAAAGGCACTCCACTACACATGCAGAAACTGCTGCATGCCGACAAACTATCACCTGCTTATTGTAGAAGTTAAGTGAGAGCAATTCTAACTTATTTGGCATCCAAAGATGACTTGCCTTTGGGCAGCTCAGCGTTTTGTTCACAATTTACCGTTTCGCAGCCTGTTAATTCTTTTCATAGTATATACTTACAGCGCTATGCAAATCTTTGTGCAGTAGATAGAATATTAACTTTGAAAAGCAAACAAAAGTGAACAAAGCGCTTTCATCTAATAAACGTCAAATTGTCCCCAAGAGATTTGTCTCACAAAAAGTCCAGAGCAATGAAAACCTTCGCGAGATTAGTCTTTTGAAAAAAAGATCATTGGGGTGATTTGAGTTTTAAATTTGCATGTTGTGATCATGGTTAATAGATATAATGAGGATTCAAGAGGTAGAAGCTACGTGAACCAACCCACACAACTAAATAATTATTCTATACTCCTTGATAACGCTGCGATAAACTCATGATATAAGGAAAATGATTCGATGAGATAAGTCGCGAATTATCCGTCCTGCAGACTGCGCCTAGATATTTTACAGTGCTGGTTTTCGTGGTCGAAGTTCTAGCTCAGAATTTTTATGTTGGAATTTTAACAACTTTACTGCAGCAAAAAAAGTCTTGCAACCCTGAACTATAATTGGTGCGAGCTCCCATTTTAGAAAACCTTTCATAATGCATGATTATAAACATGGTATCTTTAGGCAGAGTCCCACTACCCCGGAGAAATGATTTGAAAACGCGGCTTTATTTCTGCGGTTTGGCCTGCCTTCTACACTGATCTGTCACGGAAACGGAGCTTTTCGAAAACGCTCTTCAAACCGGAGAAATTTGAAAACGTCGGCTTTTCGTTTTCGTGTGGACGTGAAACGTTTTGAAAACAGCGTTTTTAAAAAGCGACGAGATCACGATAATAATGTGAATTCCCTGAGCTAGCTTTCCTCAAACACAAATTTCTCCGGCGTGGTGTGTGGATAGAAAACATTTCATTCGCTTTCAGAGTGAATCCTCCGTTTCATCCGGCGTAGTGTTGATGGTTACCTAATCAGTTTGAAGTCTTTTTAGGCTGATGGATTAATTAACGAAGTTATTTCTTATTCCTTTGCTTTCTGCGTCAATCCTTTTAGCGCTAAATCCAACTGGTGCAGATCATCTCCAACTGCTCGCTTCACTACGGGGTCCAGCCGTCCCGTACAGAGATGAAGACATTTACTTACTACTGCAAGAAGCTATGCTACTGTTCACCTCCGAAATGTCTGCTTTAATAATTGTGTTAATATATAAATCTTGCCGATATGAATTCACTGATATAAAGGATCAGAATTCTTAATTGCTCTATGACAAGTTCTTTTACTCGCTCGGAATTCAAAATATAAGTGATACAAGATTGCTCTCAAATGTTTTGGCTTGACTCCATGGCGGCGAGTCATACAAGTCGAAACTATCAAAAGAAATCAAGAGAATTTAAACTTCAAAACTAATAAAACAGACAATTAAAATGACGGTTCTTGCTCTGATAATATGTTTGCTTTAAAATTTAGTCAGCAAAGATTATTTGCTAAGTGGAAGCAGTTGATTTATAGAGCCCTTTGTTGACTTTTTAGTGCTTGCAAAAACAACACGACCAGTGAATATTGAAAATAAGAACGCTAAATGTTTCCTCTCTCTACTGAAAAATATTACATCGATTTTCTCTTAGAATTGTTTTTCAATTGTTCTTCAAGTAGCTTCGTCACGAACCACAAAAGTTCTGTTAAAAATCTTAACTTAGTACTTGGTTGTCAAGTGGTCAAGCTACAGTACACAGAGAACAAGAACTTATCAACATACCGGCTGTGTTTTTGGAACCGGTACGATGTCCTCCAAAGAAACTCCATCCAGCTTCCACAACATTTTTTGTGCCTTCGTCTGGAAGATTCCAGGAACAAACTGCTAATAAATCTCCAAGATCGGGTAGCGATGTTGTGTTCTAAGTCACGTCCATTATCCTATTATTTTGTTTCTGTAATCATTATACTTCTCGAGTACATTTCATTAATTCGTGAGGATTAAGTAATCACGCGGCAAGATAGAAGGGAGGGTGTGATTGGTCAATACAGCGCTTTGATGCCTGGCCTCTTTGCTTGTGCAAGAGATAAGGTCATGAAGAGAGTCTGAACTGTTAGGAAATGATCGTCGCATTTATTCTTCCGTCATCTCTCATAGAAAGATCCCAGTGTTTATTGTTTCAAAACTCAGTTTCTAAAGTTTTCCAGCGTTAACTCTGTCGATGCTTTGAATTTTTTGTCCAGTCCACCACATTAATTGTTTTAAGTCGGATGAAATAATGATCAGTTTGAAAATGATAGATGGGTTCTGTTTTCTAGATTTTTTAGAAGCACTAATTTAAATGGCAACAATGGAAATGCTGTAATTTAAGTTTGCTGTATATCTCATGACAAAATTGTGTGGAAAGCTATGATCACTAAAAAGCCAGCAGGTGCTGAAAGTATAGTCATGAAATTATTCAGAAAGGCTAACAACTTCATGTCAGAAACTTCTCACGTCAATGTCGATGAGATGTAAATATGTTATGACCTTATGTCTATACATATATAATATAGAGAGAAACGACATGACAGAAGGAGTTTCTTTTTAAATAAGAATATTAAGTCTTCTGTGACCGGAATGATAACAATTAGTTTAGAGCAAAGGAAAAACTGATGACAGGTATCAAAATCACCTACAGAGTTCCGACGTATGTCGTAGTTTATCAGTGCTCTGCAGAGTCTTCCACTGTCCTACACTACGCCGGCAACACAACGTTTTAATTAATGGAGAGAAAACTATTTCTTGGTCAGCCAGGGAGCAGAGATCGCGCAGTTGTGAAAGCGCTCGCCTTCCAAAATGTGGCCTGAGTTCGATTCCGACCCGGTGCCTTATGTGGGTTGAGTTTGATGTTGATTTTCTCTGAGTTCTGAGGATTTCCTCCCTTCACAAAGTCCAACTTTCCAAATTTCAGTTCCAGCGACCAGAATAGAGCTGTCAGCCGCATGAAAATCAGCCAAGACTGATGTGGTTTCTTCTCTAAAAATTGTAATTTTTTTATGTTTGTCCCCTTTGTGTTGAAAACTTTTCTTTCAAGCCTTACTGTGTTCTTATGCCTGTCTTGTAACTCACTATTCTCTTGTTGTTAGCATTTGTCATCATCGATTACTGTCAAACGGTATGTAAAAGAAAATTCACGATTACCAACATTGTAACTAGCGACAACAAGGTTTTACGCAGACGTGTGTTTCAACCTTAAACACTGTCCTTTTTGCAGTTTTTGTCACGACCCTTAAAAACTAAAGTTACAATTATCTCATATTGCCTGTTTGCGAGAAGGTTTACTAAAACACCCAAGACTTTTTTAATTCTCAGTTGTTAGACTTTACTGCTATAATTATATAATTATCAAACAATCGTCAAATAGTTTCATTATTTCGCCACTGAGATAATCTTTAATAACTCTTGCCTCATTTATAGCACTTAAAGATTATAGATATGAAATTTGACGGTGGTTTTTTATTACTTGTAATTTTCGCTTGATTGCTAAGGAAATGCAATACCAGAAACGTTTTTAGAAAAACACTTGTAAATAATTCGTTTAGTTTTTTTTGCCAGTCAAGCAGCACAGCTTTTATTTTCGTATTTTCTTTTAAACACACACAAATAGCAGAAAACTATATCCCTTCTCACAGATGGGTACGTTTGTGTTGAAATATGTTTGTTAAGCACGATTTTAAAAGTATTGTTTCTTCTTGTTTAAACAAGATTTAATTGAAATTCTGTCTTTTATTTAGAAAGTGTTATACATAAAACATCAAACTAATTAAAACAAAGACAGTTCCACAAATCAAGCGTGTAAAAAATGCACATATTTGCTGTCTTCTTTGCCGTACCCGCTGGTAAATTTGCATTCAATACCTCTTGCAGGAAAAACGCAGAAACATTTAACTTGCGTGTAACATCGTCGATTCTATCGCGACATCTTGCAGGACTCCAACCGCAGAGAAAAGAGATTGTGTTCGAACACAATTGCATATTGAACCTTCTAGATAACAACTTAGCATTTTCGCGCAAGTTCGTTCGTCGCAGTTCCCTGGGGTGTGAATATTTTTAAAGGGTTCCAGTTGCCTAGATTCTGCTTCTTGACCAAAGCCTCGTTGGTACTTTGGTATTTTACGTCGTTTTAAAAGTAATTTTACTTACAGAATCTTTGCTGAGAAACGGCAACTAAATTTTGAAACGTTTCCGGCGTGAAAATTTTCGAAATGACAGAGAAGTGCACTCTTGTGTAAAGTGAAAAACGCGCGAGCGGGTTTGTCGAGAGACGCTCTTACAACGCAAGAATTTGAAAACCGAATTAGAGTTAAAGGGGACGATGCCTTCTACGGAAATGGGGAAAACCACGCTTGTACCACCTACGACCTTCTCTGGGAACTTTTCAACGACGCTAGCCCCTACAAATGGAACATGTAAGTTGAATGTTGCTTTACTTTAGTGATGAGAGCGAAAATAATTTGCGAGTGTGCTGGTTTGGAACGGGAACTGCTTAGATAAAAACAATTGGTGCTTAACTACGTTTTGCCCTAACATATCACGCACAATTCAGAAATATACAACGGAAATAAACCCTGGCATAGTTTTGCCTAAGGATGGTTTTGGATAAAAGTGCAGTGGATTTACTATTGTTCATCTTTGCAAGCTGATAATCAGAGTTGGGCTTTAATGAATTCAAATTAAAGTTAAAGGAGGATTGCGTCGAACCTTTCTCATCGCAAACAATAGCTTGAAATACTCAAACATGTGCACTCTTTGAACTAGTTTATTTCAAGTTCTTCATAAAATCAGGAAGATTCTGCTTAAGGAAGAAACCATTAAGATTTTATCGGTATGTTATCGTCTGAAATCTTGCATTCTAGCCTGATGATCTTGATAACAACTTTTCGGCTACGAAAATGGCAAATACTCAGCCGGCCGATCTCCTGCCAGTAGTGTGCCCAGTTAGCACGACTTCGACTAGTTTTTCTTGAGCGCGCAAATTATGAATTTCTATACCTCAAGGCCCCAGTTTTAATACCTTCTGAAAGGGATTAAAAAAAACTTCTCAAGTTTACGAGCTCCAATTTTGATATCTTGTCGAATTATCATATTAAGGAGCCGCAGTCTACGTGCAAAAGTGCAATGTCCTTGCCGCTTGTCAGGAAGGAACTTGATGTCTGTACTCGCGCTAATTAGAAGAAATATGACTTTTATTTTCTTTGGATGGAAAATGACAGTCACTGAGTTTTTAATTATTTGTTTTTCTTTGTGAGGAGTAGACTGCACTGTAGTTGACTTCTGTGTGTGATATTCTCTCACTCTAAAGTTATCGTCTTTAAGTTATTATAAATTTCTAGTGCATTGCGTTATTTTATTTTATTTTTTTCTTATCTGTTGTGTGGTTTGTGGAAAAAAAAAATGGAAAAATGGAAATAAAAAAAGGTGTCGCATACAATGTATACAAAAACCTCTTTCATACTGTGTTTAAAGGCATACTATTTGCATACTTTACTCTCTAGCTTAATTTTTTTAGCTGGTAATGCATCCATGTCGTAAATAACAATGTCGAAAGAAATCTAAAGTCACCCAATTTGTAAATACAATATTTATAATAAATTATCAAGGAACAAGGATGGTTAGGCATGGAGAAGATTGACACGGATTACAAACGACGAACTCAAAAAATTTAAGCTAAACTTAGAGCGATCCATGAAAAAGCTCTTTTAAAATATCGACATGGCCAACTTTAATATACATCAGCCTTGAATACAACACTGTTTATTCTTGATGCCTTTTTAAAACGTTTTTTTTTTGCAGTGATCGACAAGTATGGGGGCGCAGCAATAGCTTTTGTCACCGGAAGTAAGACTGGGATGATAGTAGGAATCATAGTTGCCATCGTTATAGTCGTTATAATAGCACTGTGCATCCGTCAAGCTGTTAAGGGACTCAAAGAAGCGAAGGAGAGAGCCTTGATCAAGCTTGGAGCTCTCATAAAGAAAGAGGAAAGCGTGGAGCTTCCCGATGCTGCGCTGGATATGGAGTTAGCAGCAGTACAACCGGCCACGGGGGATAAAAAGAAACTGGTGAGAAATGCCATTTGTTATCAGGAGCCCATCCCTGGGAGCCTGCAACTACCCCACATCCCTATCGCGGCGTTTTCACAGACCGATCTTCTTTTAGTTTGAATTTACTACGAATTCAGACCCCAGTGACCAATCACAAGCACGGAACATTTTTTCAGTACTGACACCATGCATCATTTCACCGCAAGATAAAAAAGAAGCGATTGGGAGCTAACCTATTTCACAGGAAAAGAATTCTAAACATAGACCAGTCTGTAAAAATGCCGTGACATAGGCTAAGTATGAGAGTTGAACGCTGCTAATGATGGGCTTCTCCAATTGTGGAGTTCCTGAGGCAGTGTCTACACTACGCCGGAGAATTGAATTTGAAAACACAGCTTTATTTCTACGGTTAGGCCTACCGTCAGCCCTAATCCGTCACGAAAACGCTACTCAAACTGGAGGAATTTGAAAACGCCAGCTTCTTGTTTTCGTTTGGACAGAAAGCGGAGATTTTTTTGAAAACGATGACGTCACGTGACTTGCCTGCCCCAGTTTTCCTCAAACACAGATTGTTACGTTTTTTCAATTTCTCCGACCTAAGGTCAGATTCAGACGTAGTAATTTTTGCAAGGACCACCGAGACAAAACAGAAGTACCGGATCCTCTCGTTTTAGAGGATCTAATCAGCTATAAGTTGAATAACAGACGAAGAAAGCAAGGCTGATTGCACAGTATAGGGATATCCCTATACTGTGCAATCGGCCTTGCTCTTTTCGTCTAAGATCAGATGACTATTTAACAATTGGTTCATGCTTTAGCGTGCACTACCGAGTTATGGAGCACGCGGGAAGTTTGGAGAGCAGGAAAGAAACGTAAGAGTTGCCCGAGGCGGTAGCTTCTTGATTGCTCTCCAAACTTCCCAAGTGCTCCATAACTCGATAGTGCACAGCTAAAAACATGAACCAATTGTTTTATAACATAGCCGGTGGAATTGTGAATCAAATCCGATGCGAAAAACGGACAACAACGTCAGAAGTGATTGTTCGCGGTAAGCGAAATAAGCAAAATAGGAATTGGCTTTATTTCAATTTTTCTGTTGAAATCTCGAGTTTTATATTCAACAATTTTAAAACGGAAAAGTTTAAGCTTACCTTTAAAGGTTGACACAGACCAGTTTGTCATTTGTTGAGTTTTACCAGAGTGTCTTTCTGTAAAAATTCAGTTGCATTTCACCCTCGGACAGTGAAGCGAATCGTGACGGCGCTGATGCCGAGTCTCCTTTTCCGTTGTTTTTTCTCTTTTTCTGCCTCATTTAAGAACTCAGTAGCCCAAGAGAAAAGGTCGGAAATTTGTCTTTGTTTTGGGACTGGTGGGCCAAGTCTCTGTAAATTTAACAAATCGACGTCAGTTTTTTTATGCGTCTGTCCTGTTATTGATCATGAATTTCGTCATCACATTGTCAAAGTAGTTGTGGATCCACGAGGCGATAGCCGAGTGGATCCGCAGACTACTTTGACAATGTGATGACGAAATTCATTGTCAATAACAGAACAGACGCACTAAAAACTGACATCAATTTGTTTTTTCGATAACAGATTGTCGAATTTCCCGCTTTCGTTCGCTGATGCGATGTGTCTGTCCGTATATTGACCATAAAATTTAGCCAATGAGCGGGCGTGAATTTTTGCAGTTATCGTAAGAATAATACTCTCCCCGCGCTAACAATGGCCGCTCTCGCGAAAACAAAAATTTCTGGCGAAGCGATTTGCTGACGCCATCAGCGAGCACCGTCGAGATTTGGAGCCGGCTTATGTATACTGAATTTTATTGCGTGGCTCTGCTAGCTATGTTATAATTAACAACTAGACCCAATAGCCTATGAGGCGAAGCCGAATGAGCTATTGACCCGTGGCCCTTGAGGGCAAAGGGTCTAATTGTTTTAGTATCACCCAACTAGTCGGACAGAAATGGCGATAATAAAGTTAGCAAATGCAAGTTGAAGAAATATTTATTTCGGGGAAAAGAGCGAAAGAAAAACCGGCGAATAAGTGATAGCGGAGCTCTAAGGTCTGCAAAAGTTTCTAATAGGTGAGAAATATAGTGGTCTGAAACTGTTTACTGGAAAATTGCAAAAAATTTGACTTATACCACAACTCTGCCCGGATCTAACAAAAACAGTCCTATTCATCTCTAAAATTATTTCACGCTCATATTAAACAAAGTTGATAACATAAGCTCGCGTTTTCAACTTTACTTTGCGACACAAAAACTTGCACGAATCAGCAAGAAAACTTTAGAGTCTAAACATGAATTTGATGCTTGGTGTCGCACATGAAACTAAGAATTATGTTACAGCTTGTCCCTAAACAACAAACTACTTACCCAGAATAATTTGGTGTTATCAGCTTGGTTGATAATGTGAATTGGCCACCGTAAAGAGATTCGATACCTGACATTTTGAGAGTCAGCCCTTTGTCGGAGCGAATCGCTCCGATGAAGGGCTAACGCTTAAAACGTCAGCTTTCGAATTTCTTTCCTGTGGCCAATTCACATTATCAACCCGGGCAGTTAATAACACCAAATTATCTTGTAGTACTCCCCACCCACGCAACACCACAGTTCCTTTAGAAACGTATCCCCTTTACTTACCCAGAAATTGTTAAACCCTAAACGCTCGAAATATAAAGATATAACATTTTTTGTAGTACGTGTAAGGTTAGAGGACAGATTAGCAAAAGGATCAACAGATATTACAGAAGCATGTAAGCGAATTAAAATATCATTTTGTTTCTGGTAGGAAAATCTTGGAAAGATCAAGTTTTCTCTTGCCTACGACGAAGAACAGTAAGTGACGACGTTTTCTATAACAATGAAACTCTTCTTTTATACTGGGACTTCGTTGAGAAGAACAATGAGACTGAATGTTACCTCGGAATATGTTATAGGACTTGTCACTTTTATTAGGTATATATCGCTTGCATTTGCAACCAATATGAAACGCACTCTGAATGGCTAATTCTGGGGCATTATTATCCCGTAATACCAATGGGCTGATTATGGGCCGGCAAAACCAAAAAAAAGCCGTATAATAAAGAACTTATTAAGCTAGAACTTTCGCTCGGTCAATACGGCAAAGTTTCCGTTTGAGAATTTTCCTTAAAGACCTCACACCCGGTTAAAATAAGTAATAAGTATCTGTAAAACATTTCATGTTGCTAACGAAAGCCACTTAATCAATCATGATTGATTTAGCAGTTAGCAGCGCTCTGGCATGTATCAAGTATATTTACTTATTTTCTCTTTTGCAGATCTGAGCTAAGAGTAAAAGTTTACTACTGTCAAAGTCTTCCAATGAAGTTTGTCGGGGGTACTGTGTACACTTATGTTGAAATAGAAATGTTTCCTTTTCATCGCATGACTTCAAGTAAACCGCGAACAAAATACATCAGAAATGAATTTAGTCCAGTCTTTAATGACGAAGTTTGCATCAAAATATTAAAAGAAGAAGTGGATGACCAAAAGATGTATCTTCATGTCTGTGATTATAATCAGATCTCTACCAGGGATTTGATTGGCTCTTACAAGATGAACCTCGATGACGTCAGCTTTAAGAGTAAAGGCAAGGAGACTGTGTACGAGGGAGATCTGAGATGGATTGATTCGGTGAGTCAAGCACTCTTTTTTGCAGGTGTTGCTGTAAGGTGTCTCTTGACGCTCGCAAATAACGTTGCGCGACGATTGAAGACACGGTTGCCGCGCGTAGGTGGTGCTGCAAAAAGATGAACTATTATTTTTTGAGGTGGGGGGGGGAGTGGGGGAAGGGTTTAGGCAGTTTTCTGGGGCGTGAAATTTTTTCTCACCTTTTGGGTTGTACATGATGTTTTGGTGGCTATAGCTTGTGCAATAATTTTAAAAAAAGTCAAATATAGGACCTTGAAAGTAGAAAGCACGCGCTGGATTTTCTTTTCTCCATTGCTGCACTTGCACGAATTTTAATTTTAGGGTGGTTTTTGCTGTGCAGGATTTTTGGTTTTCAAATTTCCCAACCCCCACTTTCTTAAAAAACAAATGGAAAGAAAGAAAAGAAAGAAAGCTGTACATTAAACATCCCAGAAATCGTCCTGAACCAGCGTGTTTCAGGTTTCCTCTGCAAGGCATCCATGTCACTCTTTGTCTCCGTCACAATTCCCAGTTGTTACTCTCCATATAGAACGCCACGTTTCTTTCGTATCATAATGTCTCTGTATCAGTGTCTAGTTTCTTTTCCGTCATAATGCGCCATATTCGTCTTCCAGTTGTTTTCTCGCCAGGAATGTTCCATGTCCCGGCGTCGCAGCTCCAGCCCTTTCCCGCCAAAACTCCGCAAAAGTCAAAAGCCACTCTGGCAACCAATAACACTGAATTGAATCGTATAAAATCTTGTTTTTAGGCCATCGTACTTTGATTAAAATATTACACAAACAGCGGCGATAAAGATTGTGTTGAAACTTCATGAAACTTGTGTTATAGTTTGGGAAATTGTTATTACCTCGCAGGTTCGTGGTGCGGAGCGTGGAGATATTCTAATAGCAATGAGATACTTTGAAGGAAATAGCCAGCTCATTGTCAAAGTTAAAGAATGCAAAGGATTACAACCCTCCCCTGGGAAGGTGTCTTGTAGTAAGTATATTCCATAACTCCCTGTTCTTTCTTCTTCTTCGGTTCTTATCAGTTGCCGTTGTTGTTGTTGTTGTTTTTGTTCTTATTATTATCATTATCATTATCATTATCATTATCATTATCATTATCATTAT
>CM042752.1:1754252-1796106 GCA_022496165.2 Catalaphyllia jardinei
TCTTCTTCTTCTTCTTCTTCTTCTTCTTCTTCTTCTTCTTCTTCTCCTCGTCTTCCCCCTTCTCTGAAAACTTCACTTTTGCAAGAGCACGCGATCTACTTCACGTAAGGGAGGAAGAAATGGTTGGAATAGATTATGTACCGTGTGAAGTTCAAGAAAACTCACTTGTGTTTTCCACTGTTTTTGTCTCACCTTAAAACACAGATTCGTACGTGAAGCTTCACCTCGTTCGTGGTTCAAAAGTCTTCACAACAAAGAAAACAAAAGTGATCAAGAAAAACCTTGAGCCAAAGTTTGAACAAGAGATGGTCTTCATTGTGGAGCAGGATCTCCTAGACGAAGTCAACCTTGTCATACACGTCAAAGACAAGCCGCTGATTGGCCGCAAACGTTTGATAGGCGAGCTTTGTATAGGTTGCCAAGGAGTCGGTCAAGCTCTCGCGCAATGGCAGCTCATGGTCGAGAAAGAGGTCACAATGTGGCACCAGCTTGAACTATTGAATATAGTCCCGGGAAAAACCGATCTTCAGACAACTATGGCAACATTACAGGGATGGGAATCAACTTCGGAAGATGAAAGCGAGGAGGAAGAAGGACTGTTTACCGGGTTATTACCTAGCGGTTTGTTTTCTGCTCAGGACAGTAAAGCAACGAAGAAACCGAAAAAACCGAAAATATCCAAGAAACAGTCAAAACTTTGACGGTTTCATAAAACCTATTATCCTGCACAAAACTATGGGGACGCTGGCTTAATACTTCAAGTATTGAAAGTACTTGCACATTTTTGTTTGTCTCCCTTTTGATATTTATAATGCTGACAAAAGATGTCAGATCATTTTTCAATGTCTTTAAAAAACAATGACAGTTACTGAATAGTAATTTTTGCCAGTGATTCGATTGTCTCAAATACTTTTCTCCAAGATTGCAGGCAAATACGACGCGTCCACAATAGCGCTCTAGTGAAGGGCTCATTGCGTCAAAAACACAGAGACCCATGATTACGCTAGAGACGTGATGAAAAGTTTATACAAGGTCCTTTCTGACCTGGCCTCCAGGCTAATCTGCTCAGTGTCTTGCCTGGTCGCTCTGTGAGCTCTTTTTAACAATTATAGATTATTCGCTTTCCATCTCTATCACGCCTAGTTGGTTTAGTAAAAGTAAACTAATCATTTACTCAGTATTTATTTAAGTGCTCTTTGCACGCATTTCGAAAATGCTGATGCAAAAAGACAGCCGCCATTTTGTTAACAATCGCGCACTGCCACACTACTAACTGTGTACAACAATCCACCGTAAGGAAAAATATGGCGAATGGTACATTTACCTATAATGCTTTGCGCACGAGAACTCTGAAAGAGCGTATAAAAACACAAAGAAAACTTGTTAGTCATTCAAACTCGACAAGAGCAATGTAGATAGTATAGGAACGATGCTGTTGAACCGTATCTTTCTACATGCCCAGTGGGCTTAGTTTGGTTCGCAAGGTATTGTGGTAAAATGCCGGTGCAGCCGCCATCTTTTTTCTTACGGTGAATTAATAGATAGTGAGTAGCGCAGCCAATAAGAGAGCGGCCTTTGTGACAGAACTCTAGCATTGCTTTAATAGTGCATGATTTCCTGTACAAAATATGACGTCACCGCAGAAGATAGCGTCGGAGCCAGTGCTTGTTGAGGGTGCATCTTTACCACATGCAATAAACTAAAGATATCGAACTATAAGAGTAAGACATGAAGTTTTTTTGTATCGGCCATAAAATATGACTTCAACATCAACATGAATTTTAGTGAAGATACATTGACCGGGCATCCGCAAGATTTATTTGCTCTCTACGTTAATAAATATAAACAACAAAAAAACAATTAAGTTGAAAGTGAGACAACAAAATGAAAACACCTGCCGAATGCAAATTCAACTCAAAACGAATAATTTAACTGAATTGTAGAAATTACAAGAAGCGATGCGGAGTTTAATTTTTCAAAATCGTGATTTATATTATATTCACTTTACTTCTTGTACGTGTGATGTCCTAATTTATTCTTATTACATTCACCTTATTTCATAAATGTGAATAAAATCGAAGCCCTGTCGAGCGGCGACCTATGACGCGGCCAGTATTTAAAGTCTCAATGAGGGTTTTTTAATTTCTTTCACCTCTATTAATCGGCCACCCTCACTATTCATTTCCCCGAGAATGGCCGTTTAATAGAAGTTGAACTGTTCTGCACATTGTATTGGCAGAACTCTTTTACTGGGTTAACGACTGAACGACCTTAAATTATGTATCAGAGTTGATAATCCAAAATCTTCTAACTTAACGTACGCTTAAGAAGTGTATAGTAAGCAATAACTTTTAGAAAAGGTCAAGGAATAAACCACAGCCCTGTTATATGTTTTTTTCAACTGTAATTTGTAATTTGTTTTTTTGTACATGTCAAGTTTATTTGTGTTTTGCAGGAGTTTCTACCCAAGTTGAATTAACATTTTTGAAGTAAATGAAAATAAAGTGTTTCTAAAATAAAAAAAAACATGAATTAACTCAAAATTTTATTTTGTTTTTGTTTGTAGGTTGCTAAATAAACGGTAAAGCAATTTAAGTCAATTTCATTGACTGTGGAAACGGCCTCGAGCCGTGATAAAACATTTCTTAGCATATTAAAAACTGTGCAAAGGTGAAAAGCTTAACCTCTTAGTTTCAAGAGGAAGTTCGGGCCCCTTGATACGCAAAAAAAAATGATGATCGGCTGAAAATCCTTGATTTTCCAAGCACTGTTTTAATTAACATAAAGATGACTTTGCTAAGATAGCGTCCACACTTTGCCAGAGCTCGAGAAAATTTGAAAACGCAACTATATTTATACGATTAGACCTACCGTCCACAATAATCTGTCACGAACTGAAAATGAAGCTTTTCGAAGGCGATCTTCAAACCGGAGAAATTTGGAAAAGCGGGCTTTTTGTTTTCGTGTGAACGGAACACATTTTAAAACGCGGGAACGTGTCGAAAACCACGCAATTGGTTTCCCAGACCGAGTTTTGCTCAAACGCAATTCGGAATTTACCGGTAATTGATGCGTTTTTAAATTCCTGGGCGTCGTGTGGACGGAAAACACTGAAACCTTCGTTTTAAAATTTCTCCGGCATAATGGATGGGAATTGAGGCAGCGAAACAAATTGTGGCTGGTTTCATACATACTATGCATTTGTTGAAGTGCTTTTCTCTTTCCCTCTTATTCGGTCAGTTTTGGCTAGCACAATTAAAGAAGAAAACACCTTGGTTGTTTTGAAGGTAACTGCGTTTATAAGATTGTTTCAATTTATCGAAACTCCCTGAAATATGAATAACAATGAAACAAGATTTCTTGAGAGAATATGCTTCTTGAAACAGCTGTCGATAAAACAAACTCTCAAAACAATTATTCATTCTCTTGAAAATATCTCTTGACTTCCCGCGTATTGATACCTTGTCATGGCTGCAGAATAAATACAACACAATATGTTTATAGTTTATTCAGTTTTTTACGAAACCGCCGTGATACAATCGGGCGAGCCAAATCAAAAAGGGTTTGGCTGTCGAGTCAATTTCTTGTCAGGAGTAATTGCAGTGTAAATGTACAAAATTCGGGTAAACATTTTGACCTATGCAAATCTCAATCACATGCTGAACTTCGATATTGTCAGTATCACTGAGACATTTAAATGATAAGGGTAAATATTGATTGGAAAATAGAATAAACAATAAGTGCTTCCCTTTTCCTTTGTTATCTGAACGTTTTTCGTTCATTTTGTATTGAAAAAAATGTCTTTTAGCTAATTGTAGCGGAGGGGAGAGATGGATCGAGGGATCATTTTATAAACTGTTGATTCAGAAGAAATGGAACTTTTGTCCCATTGCCGACTGCTAAATGTTCTCTGTAGAATCGTCATTTATTAATAGAACGGCAGGATGCCTGTTTTAGAAGCTTAAAACAAAAACATATTGCAAATACGTTATAGAAACAAAATATGCAAGGTTATCGAAATTAATTGGATAGTCCTCAGGAAAAGGAAGTTATATCTTTTGCTACAGATCCTCGATTTTATTTTGTCTATATTAAGGCTTTATTCTCTTTAAATAACAGCAGTGATATAATCAGGGTAGCGTGGTTTCAAAGCTTTTCTCATCTTATACAACCAATGATAAAACTCCGCTCACGACCAAGGGATAAAATTTTATTTTGGACGTTAAAGTAATATTAAGACGACTGATTCTTAATGGCATATTTTGGTATATCACTTCACTTTGTATGCAAATTTTGATTCGGAACAATTCAATTACTATATCAGGGACTTTTAAATCATGGTTTGCTTTTCATGCTGTTGTTGATACATCTGTAGTTTCGGCATATAGCGTTGTTGAACCTGATTGGTCCACTACATTTCGTCGCGTCCACTGCCTAACGATCAGTCACTAGCGATTAATACAGTCAGCAAAATTTACCAGCCGCGGATAAAATGCGGAGAAATATCATGGCGGGAAATCAATACTCAAAGCTTTCCCAAGATGGCGAAGAAATTGCCTGCGAGTTTGTCAGGCGAGAAAATCAAAGCCATGAAAATGATGCGAGGAAACGGTTGATCATGGCATGTGTGTTTTGCACAGTTTTCATCATATGTGAAGTTATAGGTAAGTAACTCTTCCAGATATTCGGCCCCAGCCGTTGTAATAACAAATAGTAAATAATGCAAGAATCTGTACTCAAAAACTTTAATTCTCTGTTTTATTTCGTTCTGTAGAATTGCATATGTTTTGTTTGAAAGCAACGTTGTAATAAATTAATACAGAAATAGGTAATATTTTGAACAAGAAAATGTTTTTATTTGCCAAAAACGAATATTGTGGTCAACATGCAGGGTTAATTATGCAGACTGTATTTGCAATATTTAGTGTTCTTGGATGGCTTTTAATCCTACCGTACGGAAATTATTTCCTAACTTGCCATAAATGTTTATTTGTATACCCACCTTTGTGCCCCAGATGGATTGAACGAGCTGGGATTTGTTGGTTCATAAATATAATATCTTAAAACCGACGGATCGAGAGTTGAAATCCGTCGTAAGTTTTGAGGATCACGAATTGTAATACTAGCGAGGTGTATCTCTTGACAACGGTCCCGCATTGATCAACTCAGTCTCAAAACAAGAGCTCGACTTTTAATTTTTTTCCAAAATAATAATGTTGCAAGTTTTCATTTATAATACCATTGAACTGGAATTTAAACCGCGATATATCTACACATGCGGTTTCAAACGGCCGCATTCATAGCATTGTTTGCTATGACAATTTAGTGGTAAAAGCCCATTTAAACTATCGGCCGGGTGTTTTCAAGTTCTTAATATGTTTTTATTTGCTTGTTTTACCTTTCAGTTCAGCTGGATTAGTTTATTAAAAGGTTTTTTGATCAGTATCTCAGTTGCTGCCGTGAACCGAGGATTTTAAATGGCTTTTCTCTTTTGCCTTGTAATGGTTTCTACCATTAAAAAAAATATATATAATTTAAATTATAATGGTTTCCTTGCCCCTTTGACCATTTTTTTGATTATGAAATTGATATCGTTTTAGTTCTCACAACACGTTCCATGTATTATGTGGCCCGCTTCGTCTCGGACGGTGCAGGAAAAAGTCTTGGCGATCTTTAGACCAGACGTTGTCCATGCACTGTTTGTCTGTCAATAACTCGGCGATCTCACGAAAGAAAGAGCCACTTTAGAAAGGAGCCTTTAAATTTAAAAAATAAAATTAAATATAACAATAAAGCGACAGAACTTTAAGAGGGGCTTGTACGAAGATAGCCTAAATTTTTCAAGATCGTCCGGTTTGTAATGGCTATCAATCTTCTCCATTCTCAAGCATTCCTCTTCCTTCATGGTTTATTATTATCTCTTTGGTGTTTTTCTTTCTGAGTAAACTACTATTTTCAGGTTTCATTCATTTGAAAGGTTATTTTGCAAATAACTCAAAATACAGCGACGGAGCTCAATTGATATCTGGACCTCATGCTCGGTTAATAACAAACATATTTCAGGCTGTGTCTTTAATGTTTATTTCAGGTGGCTTTCTTGCCAACAGTCTCGCTGTAATGAACGACGCCCTGCACCAGTTTTTTGATCTCAACTCACTTCTAATGAGCCTGGTTGCTTCATGGATTGCACGGTGGAAACCAAACGAAAAGAAAACATTCGGATATTACAGAGCTGGTAAAAATGATTTTTTAACTCGTTACTGTAAAACGTGTTACTTTTCAGCTAGCCTACTTAAGATATTCGCTTCTAAATACTTATTTTCTCTTGATAATGGCGTCATGATGACTCCGCCGGAAACGTAGATTATTTAATCAAAAAGTAATTTTTTCGTGGTTTTGCTTTAGCAAGTCTTTTTTGATCAGAAGTTGTTAAACGGCATATTTCTAAAAACACGATCTCTTGGCAAACATTAAGGGCGCGTTACTTTGGGGTGATCTGGATCAGGATCAGTGATCCGAGATCACTCTGATCATAGTTCATCAAAGGAGCTGATAAATCCGTGACCAGAGTGGATTCATCGGTCTCTTTGATGCACCATGATCCGAGTGATCTTTGATCACTGATCCTGATCCAGATCACGCCAAAAGGATTCAGTACACCATAAGAGAAGATGAAGGGCGAGAGAGTTAGTGTCCCAGGTAAGCCTTATCTCCAAGGTAACACGCCCTCGGTTATTTTTAGATCACTCGCGGCTCCTGAAATTCCAGGAGGGTTCAAAAAACCCGAACGTGTGATTGGGATTTATTACTGATTTGATTTAGCGCCCTCTTTTCAATAAGTGCCCTCCATTTCTGAGAATGTGTTTTTGTTAATGAGCGTACCTATTCCAATAAGCGCCCCTATTCCATTAAAATGTTACAGCGCCGTCAAAGTACGTACCAACGGAGATTAATCTTATTTAATTGTTCATACTAAATGCCACCCTAGTTACAAAAACAGGGGTCTTCGTCTGAGTTTCTTAACTATTGTGTCCACGTGAGCGCATAATTCCTTCAACCAAACGATTTCATCTTAAAGTTTTGCTTTGAGCATTCGATTGTTTCTCAAAACAGAAATGAGCGCCCTGTCCCAAAAAAGCACCTAGTCTCGAATAAGCGCCCTCCCTTGAGGTACTAAACTAAATCGACATCACTCGATCACGCGGACAGCTGGTTCATACTCACATTATCATCTTAAACGAAAACTCCCACGCAACGGGGGTGATAATGGCTGCCTCATCCCCAGTCACCCGCGCGAAAAAAAAAAAATTATAAAACTAGTGAGTAGGGCGCAGGGAATCGTGGGGAAGAGATGAAATGTGGAGTGACTTTTGCTCCTTTCCATCGCTCCCTGCGCTCGCACTCCTCACTCGCTACCAGCTCCCGCTCCCACTCTTAAGCCCAATCGCTTTTGGCGCTAAGAAAAAAAACAAGAAAATCCTCTGGAGGTAATGGTGGGAGAACTGAATACCGTATCCTAAAATAACTCGAGACGGATTAACTTCCTTACCCATTATCCTCTCTGTTAAACTGGCATACCTCTCAGAGGTCTATGACCCAACAGATGGATTGCTTATGTACTTATGGATTGCAATTGTTTTTGTAATATGGCAGAAATCCTCGGTGCATGCGCTGTGATTGCGACGTTATGGCTGCTGACCGGCGTGCTCGCGTATGAATCAATTCTTAGACTAACCCCAGGACAAAGCGGTCATCACAGTCACGTGAATTCTGACGCAATGATAGTGACGGCAGCATTGGCTTTTTGTGCCAATATAACGTGAGTACGCATGCAGATAAATGCAATGTTTCTTTAAATGTCTTTTATCATTTGCGTCTTCCCTGAGGGATAAAGAGGCTACAGGTAACTAAAACAAATCAGCGAATCCCTCCTATCCAATAATTTTCAACATCTTCTGCAATCGCCAACTTCTTGCATAACGGGCCCCAGACCCCATAACTGGCCGTAAACCCTCCTTTTGTTCACTTTATTCGCCTCCTTTCGTTCTTAATATTTCAATCTGTGAACGTAATAGACAAAAGAGAAATCAATTAAGTTTTCCTTTCCTGCAGCAAGTTTATAATCCTTGAAAAATAAATGCACGTTTGAGGTTTTTTTTAAGCGCCACAAAACTTTGTTTTGAAGATCACCTTGTCGTTCATCCTGTTACTGCTTACACGCCACCCTATGAAGATTTTGCTTATATTCTAGCTCCTCCTGACTAGAAAAACAGCTTTAAGCTATACAAGGACAACTGCAACGGCATTTGTCAGAGGAAAGTTCTGTTTTTCCCCGAAGCAATTATAACTTAAAGAAAATTTATGCAGCTATACCAGGGAAACATCGAGGTGTCAAGAACACGTGTCAAGGGAAACATAGATACAGTTCCTTCGCTGTCAAAACAAAGGCTGTGTTATCGTGTACTGGTAGACAAGGAAGTAAACATTTGGATTTTTTCTTCACAACTAGTCACTGATTAGCTGTAGTGTATTTTTTGTGGTCTTTGGGGTTGGTTCTTGTGTACCGGTCCTCGAGAGCAGAGCGAAGTTATGACTGGGCACTATTTGCATTACAAAGGAAGGTTTTACAATGATGGATGAGGTTTGATAGCCTCTTTTAGGCGTTCAGTTGGGCAGAGTGCGAAAAATATCACACGAAAAAACAGAGAGGCTCGGCGTGACGCACCAAGCATGTGTCTCCCTTAATTTCGCCTCGCTGTTTTTCACGCTACGCCCAACTGACTGAGCCGTCGCCTAAAGGAGGCTAGAAGTTTGAGCGTCAGAAAATTCAGGCAGCGTCCATACTAGGGTTTGGAGTGAAAAGGCCCTTTTAATTTCAAATCCCGCTAGAGTTGTGTGGAAGGGGCCTCGGTTTGTACATGATGTGTATCGTTGCAAACATCGAATTGTTTTTCACTTTACTTGTAGAATTATTTGCTTGTTAAACGTTCATTCTCATCACGGAGATCACCATCATGAGACAAACATGACAGTCAAGGCCGCCATTCTTCACACTGCTGGTGATGTGCTTCATAGTTTCGCGGTACTTGTTGGTGCCATACTCATTAAAATCAATGTAAGTTGAGGTCAAATTGATAGATATTTACTTTTACTAGCTTGCTGTTAAAATTAAAAGATTCGAATGAACTTGTCAATAGTCCCATGACTTGTACGAGACAACGAGATAACTGTAACGAAGAGTATGGTTGTGTGATTGGGTAACGCAGGTGTCATACGAGTCGGGAGGTATGACAGACGGCTGTAGTCGTAGGCTACTGCCGTCATGTTTTATCGGTAACCATGGTTACCTATGAGGAGATAAACATGATTTTGGCTGATTTTATTGGCGAATACGATCTGGAACACAGTGAGAAATCGCCAGATTGTTTCTTTTATATCCCTTAGTAGACTAATCATTCAAACACAGAGTGGCTCGTTTTCAAGACAGACTGTGAACTTTATTGAAACAATTTACTGTAAACAGTGTTTGAAGAAGAGATTATTATTATTATTGTTATTATTATTATTGTTCTACAACCTGTCGCTTTTCCGTTGCAGCCTTCTTGGGAAATCGCTGACCCCATTATTAGCCTTGTGGGCGCATGCGTGGTTCTTTTGTCCACTTACACTGTTCTAAGAGACTCTATAAATATTTTGCTAGAAGGTATTTATGCACTTTTTTATTTGAATAAGAAAATGTTGGATTATAATTTGTAACAAACCCAACGACGTCTTTCAGAATCAATTCAAAGAAGTGAATTTAATTACAAGCAGAAAACCCTTAACTTGCTTTTCTAAAAAAAAGTTTATTTATTCTTGTTCTAGTTTAGCTGTTAGCCACTCAAAAATGCTGAAATTTCACGACACAAGTTCCTCCTCGGTCAAATGTCAGTAAAAACAAATTAGTCTAATTTCCTAAGGTCCTTGTATACATTATATTCTGTTGTTCTCAGACAGCGCATTATATGCTGTTCATTTGAACTTTCATATACTGTAAATTTGTGTTGTTCCTTAATCGCACACGGCGTACATAAACGATAGTTCCGTCAACAAGTAGAAAAGATATCTATGTGACTGGACTTGCTTGAGGTCTGCATTGGTGAAATATTGGTTTTTCTGTTTGATTGCAAGTTTTATGGACCCCGCGCCGAGCCCCGCCGCAGGCGAGGTCTATAAACTCGTAAAAGCAGAATTTATGCGATCGGGAATCCTTAGGCGATATAAGGCTAGATTGCTCTCATCATTTTACTAGCGATCGTGACTTTGGGGGCGATGCCCAAGGAGTTTGCCAAGCAGAAAGGTCTCTGATAAATCCCTTGGCCGGGTCGAAACGAGCTGCGCAAGACTAGCCACGAACAATGTGGTGTCATCACAAGTTCTTTTTTAAAAACTCTGCTGATAAATTATGCATAAATTAATTCTCAGCAAGCGCGCGCCAAAGTTAAGCATATACATGCATATTACGGACTACTTTCCTTGTCCGTGAAATTCAACTCAAATTATCCTTCAGACGAAGAGGAAAGTTTTTTTATGCGAAAATATTTCTGAGCGGTCCATCTATCAAAGCGGTCCATACTGCAAAATTCAGACCACTCACGGGGCTGAACTGAGCCAAGGAGAATTGTTATTTCAGTGTCGTGGACCAATTACCATATATTAAATTTCCAAAAACACACTCTTGTTCAACATTAATTTCAGGAGTGCCTTCAAACATACGGATAGCTGACGTAAGAAAAGACTTGACGAGTTCTGAGCACGTGTTAAGCGTTCATAAAGTGCATGTCTGGTCTTTAACCGCTGGCAAACCTGTATTGTCGGCTCATATGGTCCTAGGTATGTTGATATGTGATGCTTATGTCGTATTAACTTATGGACGGTGCCTTCTAAATACTGACAAAGGTTTTTGCGCCAGGTTAGGACCACGCGGAAAAAGTAGATCTTTGCAAGGGCTATTGGAACCCACAAAGAAAAATAGGGGTAGCCAGGCATTTTTTCGAGATAATTAGCCTTGAAACTCAACAAAAATGCTGACATCAGCATTTTTCTGAAAAAAGAGGAAAATATTATTTCCTCACAGTTTTCCTTAGAATTCGCCTCTACATACAGAAAGGCAAATACAGTTTCAAAGAACTGTATTCTACAAGGCAAATGGTAACATTAAAATCATTTTTTGGTACGTTTTTAATAACAAAGTCAATCAATCAATCAATCAATAAACTTTATTTAAATGTCGAAAGACCGCCTAGCCAGGGAGAAATCTCCCCTACTAATATGGGGACATTCTAAAAATTAAATTAGAATAAATAAATAATTACTAGTAATAAAAGAAAAAACTATGTACGATAAGATGTAAAAACTATTTACAAAAGCTTTGCAAAAGCTCTTTTAGGGTCTCTGACAGCCTTCCTCTGGTTCAGCTAAAATACAGTCTAAACAACTTTTGCTCACAACGCGAAACTAATCACTTCCATTTCGCAACATAAATGTAGGGGCAACCACGCGTTTTTTAAAGTTATTGATCTTTTTTGAAAACTTTTACGGTGCCCGTCACATTTTTTCCTGTCACCTCCCCAGTAAGTGAGACATTTGCGTTTTTGCGCGCACCACGCCATCTGCTGGTGCATGTTTACAATAGCTCACTTTGGAAAAGAGTCATAGTCTGGGGACAAAGTCGCGCCGCAAGCGCTTATGGGATTATTTGGGGGGACGCAGGTCAAAACAAACATGGCGAAATTTAGTGCGGAATGTCATAGCGTGGGTTGTAGTGGTCACAGCAAGGTTTCAGCAGAGCTACAGATAGCAGTAAGATCGAAGTTATTGTTTTAGACGATCAAAAGTCAAGAGAATTGAGAAGAGTTCGAACTACGTGTTCCGCTGTTTATTTATACGATGTTGTAAATAAATACTCGTGAATGCGGACATGGCGAAATGAGGAACAAATAGTTGAGAAATAGAAGAAACGACACCACACAAGGCCGGGAGTTCTGCAGTCTTTAATATCGCCTTCGAAAGGGAAGGAAAAAAAGGTTATTACAACACGGGGTATTCGTATTTGGTCACCCATCCTGGTACGAGCCTCAACCAACAGAGCTTAACTTTGTTGAGCGGACGAGACGTGGTGTGTCCTTGTGGTATAGTGACTCTGTTTTAAATTTCTAAGATGAGAAAAGGTAACAAAGAGAGAAAAAATCACTGATATTGGCTGGGAAAATAATGAGCGTAAAAATGAGAGGAATGAAAATGACAATTATTACTTGCTTTGGTGATAGGACAAGAAGCAGGGGTTAACAATCGTTACTTCTTTATTATTGTCCCGGTCTCTCGGACGAGGATAACTCTCTCGGACCGATAACTTCATGAATGTTTTCAACGGCGTTACATCTCCTCTTGCATTCTTTTACCGTTGCGTTTTTGCACTATTTCTTACTTAAACTTAACCTACCGATTAAAACCTCAAGGAGGGGTGGGGGTCGGGGGTGAATAGGTTTTCGGATCGACGCATTTGGCCTTAAAAATCGCACAGATTGTAAATTTTTGCTCTAAATTGAGCAGATTGGCGGATTCTGAAAACACAGTGGATCATGGATCAGCTGTAATTTTTTGACGCGGATTCCGGATTGTGCCTGTCTTATGTTCGGATCTTGGGTCCCTAAACGAAATTTGGATCATAGATCTTTCTTCAGCCTTGCTTGGAAAGTTTAAATGAGTTCATCCAAATTATTTCTTTTTTCGAAAGAAGTTCATTTAAACTCAGGCATTAGACTGTTATTAGATTTGTATTGTGCTGTAGTCATCAAGCATATTGTGTTCTTTACATTTGGGTGAAATTAACAGTGGCATTCACATGTACCAGTTTACCTTTTGAACCTTTATTCTTCTGTTTACGAGTGTGGTTGTGGTTTCGGATTTGAACAAAAATTTTGGCGTATCGACGGATCTGGCAAAAAAAAAAAAAAAACATGGATCGGTGGCTCTGCATACCTCTATTCACCCCACTCCTCAAGTCAGTAGCATCAAAATTGTCACTGTTTACAGACGGTCCATTTTCCAATTTGAGAGTCACTATACCACGTCTCGTCTGCTCAGTATAGTTAAGCCCTATCAGGCGCGGTTCGCATCTGGATGGGTGACCACATACGAATACCCCGTGTTGTAATAACTTCTTTTTTTTGCTTCCTTCCCTTTCGAAGGCGATATCAAAGACTGCAGAACTCCCAGACTTGTGTGATGTCGTTTCTTCTATTTCTTAACTATTTGTTCCTAATTTTTCTTTTCACAAATATGTTTATTTACATCAAAAAGGCACTACTTACACAACTACTTACATCATTTACACGACTTTACATACATTAACGGCAATAGAGAGCTCGGGTGACCTACAAACTACTTACAATACACTTATACACTACTTACAGAACGGTAATTACATTGCTTACGGAGAATCAACAGCAAATACTGAACCAAAAAAAAATATATAATAGCAGTATACAGCATTGATACAATAAAGAAAAGTGGCGTAATGATAGGAACAGTGAGTTAAAATAGATAAGGAGACAGTGTCCATTTTTTTTAAAGAAGTCTTTCCTACTGATTATTTTTTCAGTTTCATATTTAGCAACAATTTTTGCTCGAAATCCATGAATGTTAGGAAGAATTTGCTTATTTCTGCAATTCCATAAGAAAAGCTTTCCAATTATTATAAAATAGTTAGGCATTATATGTAACGGGTCAGAAGTTTCAGTAATAATTCCAACAAGCACATTTTGGAGGGAAAGGCGGATTCTTTGGTTCGAAATAATGCACCAGTAAATTTCAAAATCCTTCCAGAGCTGCTTAGAACAAGGGCAGTGGAAGAGCAGATGGTTTAGTGATTCAGGCTGACCTTTGCAGAAAGTACATAGATCATTTGTTCTAAAACCCATTTTATATAACTTGGTGTTTGTATAGAGAATTGAGTTAAGAACTTTGTATTGAAAGGCTTTAACGTACGCTTCAAGAGTGACGGAATGAGGTAACTGGAAAATTTGTTTCAATTGGTCACTAGTAAGATTAAAATCGCTCTGTAATTTATAAGCGATATAAGGAAGTTGTGCTTTGTCTCTGATAAGTAGAGCATAGAATTCTTTTGACTTCTTTGTAGTTACGTCAAATATATTATCATCAATCACGAACGTTGGAGGATTTATTGATGGAAGCCAATCTTTATCTCTCAAAGGAGATGGAATAGACTGACGTAGGCCAGCCAACTGTAAAATATTTGTTTTATTTATTTTGTTCGAGAGGTGATTATAGGCAACAACAACAACAACAACCGTTTATTTTGCTTTGTACATAAAAATAATATACAGCAAGAAAAAAAACTTAAACTTAAATAAGCAAAAAACTACTCAGAATAGTAAAAACTAAACGAGCTGAGTAGTTACAAAGATTATTATGCCTTAGATCGGTTGTAGAAATAATAAAGAAAAAAAAAAAGAGATATAAATATAAATATAAAAATGAAGTATGAAGAAAAAGAAATTTAAGTAGTAATAGAACCAGTTGATGACAAAGGATTGTTTAATTAAGAGCGATAATAACTTGAAGTAAAATACTAAAGAAAAATACTAAGCTAGCATTAAACATAAGAACTTAGGAATTGCTTAGTCAAGTTTTGTTTAAATAAACGCAAGGATAAACTTTTTATCTCTTCATCCAAATTGTTCCAGATAGAAGGACCAGAAAAATGTAGATTGAACTTGCCATAATTAGTTCTAACCTGATCAATATAATATGTTGACTTCGATGCTAGCCTAGTATTATAGTTATGTTTAGATGATATGACTGTAACATAATTGTCGAAGGCCTTAGGTAGATTATGGTAATACTGAAACATAAAAATGGCAGTTTGCATAGTAACCAAATCCATGAATTTAATTAAGCCTAACTGAGAAAATATAGGGCTGGACTGAGCATCTCGTTTCGAGAATGTGATTATACGTAGGGCCTGCTTTTGCAAGGTAACAATTGGTTTTAAGGTTGTGGCATAGGTATTTCCCCAGACAACCAAGCCATAAGCAAGAAAATGATACACTAAGGAATAATAAAGCTGAGTGAGAATATCATTAGTAACAAAATGCCTGAGCTTAGATAGGATGCCAATACCTCTTGAGATTTTCTTACTGACTTCATGAACATGTTTTTTCCAATTTAAATGACAGTCAACAATGAGACCTAAGTATTTGACACGAATTGTTTGCTCCACAGGCGTACCTGAGATTTTTAAACTGAAAGATAGAATTTTTCTTTGAGGAGGGTAAAAATTACAAAATTTGTTTTGTCAATATTCAAAGATAACCTATTAAATTGTAGCCATTGATTAAGTTTATCTAATTCTTCATTTAATTTTAATTCAAGGCATTGAAGTTTTGATCTTGTAAGAATATGTTGGTATCGTCTGCAAAGAGATGGAAATCTAATTCACTGGAACATTTATGCAGATCATTCACATATAACAAGAATAACAGAGGCCCCAAAACTGAACCCTGTGGTACACCACATAGAATTTGCTGTGTGCCAGATTCCATATGGCCTAGTGAAACAAACTGACTCCTATTAGATAAGTAAGAAGAAAACCATTCATGTGCAACGCCTCTGACACCATAGTATTCCAACTTATCAAGTAAGATATGGTGATCCACAGTATCGAAGGCCTTACACAAATCTATGAAGATACCACAAGAATAATTCTTACTGTCAATAGCCTTTTGGATTTTATCTATCATAAGAATAAGGGCATGGACTGTGGAATGACTGGAATGAAATCCAAATTGTTGGTCAAAAATAGTAGAAGATTTCTCAAGGTACTTAATTATTCTATTATACATCAATCTCTCAAGAATCCTGATGTAAAGGAACAATTAAAAAGGACTTCAAGAGGACAAGATATACAATTCTTAAGACTTTTTAAGAGGACTACTGGAATACTAAAAGGTCCAGTTGATTATAAGCATCTGAAACATTTAAATTAAACAAAAGATCTCGGGTGTATACAATTCCAGCTTCGTAACAGTTTTTGTAATGGACAGGCTTATTGTCTATTCTAACTTCACAGTTATTCGAAATAATATTCATCCAATTCTTTTCTGTCGCAAAAGTCTGACGGAACTCTCACCACCAAGACAAGAGTTCGTTATGGAATTGAGAAGGAATTGTTGTAATTGCAAGCCAAAAAAAGAAACCTCCTAAGGGACTCAAGAGGTGTTGTAGGAAGCTCTTCCATGGTCCATTGATCCCACTGAAAATTCGTCTCAACCAAGCGAATCTTAGCGATTTGACCATGCATTCAAGATCGATCATTCTCAAACCTCCTTCCTCATATTCGTTTATCACTGACACTCTTTTCACTTTATCTGTGCCTTTACATAAGAATTTAAACAATAACTTATTTAGTTCTTTTATCAGTTCCTTAGGAGTCGGTAGCACTGTACAAGCATAGACAAACTTAGGGATAAGAAAAGATTTGATTATTGTCACCTTTCCGTAAATCAATAAACCTCTAGAGGACCAAATATTAATTAGTTTTTTTAACTGAAGCCAAACGCTCAATAAAATTCTTTTCTTTAAGCAGTTTCTGGTTATATGTAAAATAAACACCTAAAGCTTTTATTGGCTCATCAGGCCATTTAATACCAAAGGGTTTTGCTTTATGATTTCTCAGTGAACCAATCCACATGCCTTCAGTTTTCGAACAATTGATCTTGAGTCCTGAAATAATTTCAAATGAATTTAGTATTTCAAATAGCTTTACGGCTGAATCTGTGTCTGCAAGAACAGCCGTTGTTTCGTCAGCAAACTGTAAGAACTTTGTCAGTTCCTCGTTTCCAAGTTTAATTCCTTTGATCGCTTCGTTTTGTCAAATGGAAATTGCTAAAATTTCCACCACAATTGTGAAAAGATAAGGAGACAGCGGGTCTCCCTGTCTAACACCACGTTCCAGAGTGAAAAAGTTAGAGATGGTACCGTTATTCATAACATAACTTTGAATATTATTATAGAATGTTTTCACCCAATGGAGGAAATTTTCATCAAAGTTAAACATTTTAAGACTCCCATAGAGGAAATTCCATTCTACACTATCAAATGCTTTTTGAAAATCGATGAATAACAATAAACCAGAGATGTTTTCGTTGACTGAGAAATCCATTATGTCAAAAATGGATCGAATCGTTTCGCCTATAAAACGATCTTTGACATATCCTGTTTGATTGTGGTGAATAATGTAGGGTAAAACATTTTTTATTCTTGAAGCAATTACTTTGGACATAATGTTCGCATCTACATTCACAAGGGATACTGGACGCCAGTTTTCAAAGAAGGGAGCGATCTTTTCTTTTTTTCTCAATCAAAGTAATAACAGCCTGTTTTTGTGAGCGTGACATCCCTTTTCAAAGCATTCATTTGCACATCTAACAAAGCTCTCACTGATTAATGACCAGAATTTTCTATAAAATTCAATAGGAATGCCATCATTGCCTGGGGTTTTATTATTCTGAAAATTATCAAGAATACGAAAACATTCTTCAGAAGAAATTTTACCTTCACACGAAGTTTTCTGTTCTTCCGAAAGTTTAGGAATGTTCAAGCTATTCAGAAAAGAGGACAATCGCAAAGCAGTATCAGGACCATTTATACTACTCTTGTATAATTTGCTCTTTTAATATCTTCAGAGGATCTGTTGTGATTACATTATTTACGAGTAGCTTTCGAATGTGTTTTTTAACATGATTCCTTTTTTCTAAATTTTGTTCCTCATTTTGCCATGTCCGCATTCACGAGTATTTATTTTCAACATCGTATGAATAAACAGCGGAACACGCCGTTCGAATTCTTCTCAATTCTCTTGACTTTTGATCGTCTAAAACAATGACTTCGATCTTATTGCTATCTCTAGTTCTGCTAAGACCAAGCTGTCGCCAGTACAATCCATGCTATGACATTCCGCACCAAATTCCTCCATGTTTGTTTTGACCCGCGTCCCCCAAAATAATCCCATAAGCGCTTGCGGCGCGACTTTGTCACCAGGCTATCACGCTTTTCCAAAGTGAGCTATTGGATTTCAGTGTAATCTTTGAAATATAACATTTAGGTTATCAGCTGGATACGTTAACATTTGCTGGTTAGCGATATGCTGCTATTCCGGTGTTCCTGGTTTAAGTACAGATTCATTTGGTTACAGTAGGAAAATTTTGCTTTAGTTTTAGTCGTATACTTGGTGGCGTAGTTGATGGCGTCAATGTCAACTTCAGCGTGTGCGCGCTTAAATCATGGCGCAGAAAGTCTGCGCACTAACAAAAGTAGGCACCGTCCTTAAGTCTGGTTGAGTAGCTCAAAATCTAAATTCTCTTTATAATAACAATCATGTAACTCTCTTACGTTAAATGTGAGAATTTGATGACAAATCATGGCATTCCTCGATGCAGTTGATGTTTTTTTATTCTCCTCGCGTATACTGATATCGTATCATAAGAAATTAAATTTTGATTTCCTTTGAGACGTGCGAACTTGGTCACTCTAAGCTCTTTTCTTTTATTTTCGATAATAATTAATCCCAGGGGTTTTCTAAAAATCCGTTGTTTTATCTCAACAGATCCTAGAACGGATGCTAACTCGTTGTTATCCCTCACAACTCAGAAGATGCGTGACAAATACCACTTTTATCAAACGTGTTTACAACTGGAAATTCTATCAACAGAAGGCAGAACTAATTTTCACCAACATAACTCAGCGCAAATTTCAGATCTTAACAACTCGTGATGAACAAATCAGACTCCCGCTTCGCGGTTGTCCGATTTTGTTATCACTCGCATGATTACAGACCGAATTGGACTCCACTCAGTCTTATTACCATTACTTGTAGCGCTTTACACTGTACAAACACCAGTCTTATACATTATACGAAGAGCTCTCATTTTATAGTCAATAATAAAATGTACTAACTCAAAAAACGTCAAGAGTTTATGCTTCGAGTGCCCTGACTGTAACTCAAAATTAATTTTATAGTGATAAATAGTTTTTAAGTGTATTTTAGCTACAAGCCTATAATCTCAGTTATGGCTTTTCTATTGCAGCCAAGTTTCTGAGAAATACTGAGTCCTGACGTGGCAAATATACGACTGAGAAAAAGACTTAGCAGCTAGACTGTACGTTAAACAATGAAACAGTTATTTCCGAAATTACACTACAGTAATTCATATATATCTGCAATAAATGAAACAAAAATGATTTTATTTATAGTCAAAATACCAACATAGACATTAATAAAAGTTATTTTGCGTTTTATTCTGTGTACAATGTGTTTTTTATTTTCAAAAATGTTCAGGAAAAAATGATTGGTTCAAACAAATGTCTGACTATAAACTGTAAGCGGAGAAGCATTTCAACTGCTACCTGAGAAATGATGATCTGAAATGGGATCTGAGGATCTGCTTTACTTGCTAGCCGAGAAATTGCTGGAAAAACTGACATTATAGCACTGCCATTTACCCTCTGATATTGTTTCGAAAACCTGTAAAATGTCCCGTCACATTTGAGATTGTAGTACTGCCCCGGGGGGGGGGTACTCCCTGTAATGGCCTATACGGGGAGGCTCCGCCCGAAAGGGGTACCTTTTTCACGCTTCAGGTATATAAAAGGGTAGGGAAATCGGTCATTTAGGTATTGCTGGTTTTCACATGACGTCACTAAAATTCAAACTTCAGAAGTAATGATCTCGTGAGATTTTACTTTCATGATGTATAAAA
Organism: Catalaphyllia jardinei; assembly: GCA_022496165.2. Lineage (NCBI taxonomy): Eukaryota > Metazoa > Cnidaria > Anthozoa > Scleractinia > Caryophylliidae > Catalaphyllia > Catalaphyllia jardinei. The sequence goes on from CM042752.1 coordinate 1,774,073, forward strand.
GCAGCTAAAAACTAATATTCATACAAATTTTACCTCCCAATGGGTTCTTGGTTTAGTGATAGACTACGCTTGAATTTGTAAGCTTTTGCGTGACGCGGCATTTACATGACTGCCGAGAGAGCTGTGATGTTGTTTTAAAAAGTGACTTATTTCGGAGAATTCGGCTATCTGAACAGTTCTTGTGTTAGAATAAAGTATTATTATTACGTTTTTGAGTTCTTCGAGAGATAAATTCACGCTTTTGTAGCAAAACTCAGCGACAGATGTTTCTGTTGGTTTCCGGCCGCCATGTTGGTGCCCACCTAGATGGGCACCAGCATGGCGTCTCCATACAAATCTCCATAAATTTGGGGAAAACGTTTTTCCGCATATCTTCCATAAGAAACATTGCTGTGTCCTGAATTTTGGCGAGAATTTTCGTATATCTACCTTCTTTCTTTTCCCAGATTCTGGATTTAATCTATTGAACGGGTTTGATTTTTTATTTTGATCTATTTTGAATTCAGTATATTTATTAAGCACTACATGAAAATGAGAACAAGACTTCCTAAAGTAGGTATCTGAAAGGGGTACCTTTTTTCAATAAAAGGTATATAAAAGGGGTACCTTTTCTGCCAAAATGGTATATAAAACGGAGCCTCCCCGTATTAAACTTTGTTAGTACCCCCCGAGTACTGACCTGAACCCGGCCCCGCTTCCACTGACACGATTACTGTAGCCGGGGGGCATTTGAGTTCAGGTTTATTACTTTTCAGTGAGCGTTCTGTTTACATGATTTTGTGGCCTTCATGTTTTGTTGATCAATTCTAAAATCTACCTGCAAAATAAAAGAAGCAAATACATTCATATCCGGCACGAGAAACTAAAACTGCATGGTTAATCTTTATAATCCTTAAACTGGAGCAACCTTTAAATTGAAGGAAACCTGAAAGTAGTTGTTTACTAAGAAAAACACGATAGAGATAATGATAGACCATAAGAAACAAGAATGGATAAGCGTGGACTGAGCCATGTATTACACGGCTGTGATAAAACACGACTGGCATTTGAGAACACGAGGAAAATGTAGAAAACACGAGCCGCAGGCAAGTGTTTTCTTCATTTCTCGAGTGTTCTCAAATGCCCGGAGTGTTTTATCAAAGCCGTGTAATACACGGCTTAGACTTCTTCATTTGCCTTATGATGTAGATTTTACTTGCGCAAAACAATAAAACACGCTTTTTCTATATTTTACACTCTGATAAATTATGGCTTTTTGACCAATCAGAGCGCGTGCAGGGTCCTATCTATATTATAACACGAATTACGAACCATGAACTTGAAAGGACTATATAAAAGATATATACATATATATGATCGTCAATAAAACAAGTTTGATTAGTTCCAGAGGGGTTTGGTACGCCACTGGAAGTATTTAGTGAACTTTTCTGTGATTGGATCAATAACTCATGCCATGAATTGCGCGTTTTTGCGCCAATGAATAAGGCTGCAAATTGAAAACAAGATTGTTTGCTTTTCCACACGTTGGAGTGAAACTACAAGTTCTGTGAAAATGGAATCAAAAGCTACAAAAAGAGATAAAAAAGGCTCTGCTCGAAGGGTGCATTTCGGAAAGCCTTTCTCGAAACTTTTATGCTTAGAGGACATGAAAATACACTGACGTAGTTGAAAGATCTTTCAAAGTCCTCGCATACATGTAAATCAGTAAAGCAGCATAGATTAGTCGTATACAATTCCTTTGTTCGGTGTAACATACCAGTGTTCTTCTGTCTTTCAAACGGAATATTTATTCATAGAACAAGAGATTGAAGAGTCACGCTCAATTGAGTTTCAACAAATATGAATAATACAGTAGTGAAATTATTTTAACGGTAGCAAAAAACTGGCGGTATTTTTCTGTTGTATTTATATTATCATAGACCGCGCTCAACTGATGGACGAAAGAGATGTAGCGATTTCCAGAGGCCTTGGAAGCGGCTTGCTTCCAAGCTGGCCGTGAATATGGCGAAGCTTGGAAGCTAGTTTAACTGTATTAAGGAAGCGGGATTTTTACACAAACTTGAGTAAGCGTTTGAAGTGCGTTTCCGTGGTATTGAAGTCGAATCATTTGGCCAGCCAGTTAATAAACGAAACGTGTAAGAAGACTTGGAGGTTAAATACTTGTTTAAATTGCACCAGGTAAGTTCCTGTCTAATTTTTTGAAAGTATAGCAGTTGTTTTACATCGAGTAGTCACTCAACGAGAACAAGTTTAAATTTTAACGGTAAAATTTGAGTCTCAGAAGCAACGTTTCATTTGAATGTTAATTTATAAATTATTCTCCCGAAATTTGTCCGAAGTACCTTCTAGTATTAGGATGTATGTTTAATTCTTGGAATGATACATTAAGCTGCTGAAAGTAGCAGAGGCTAGGGAACCACAGCATATCAAACACGTCAAAAGATTGCTGATACTTGTTGTAGTCTAAAAATTCATGTGACCTTTTATTTTTATTTATAGTACATCTTGCTTTGTTTTCTTTATACTTCTTTCGAAAGTTGCTATTTAAACGGCTACGAAATTACAAAAGTTCATTTAACATCAAAAATACGTCTTTTGATTGACTAAGATGCGTCGGTTTCAGCTCTGGCTCAGGGGCAATCCGCACAAACATGGCAAACAGATAAAAACCAGTGTCATCATTAACGGAAATTTTATCGTTAAGTTTATCCCGTACTGGATTTCAAATATACTAACTTATACTGATTGTGCCTAATTAGTATGGTAAAGTACTGATGTCACGCAACGATTAACACTTATAAATTCGGCGGGAACTGTATGCGTTCAGGGGTGAATCGTACGTATTTCTAACAATCCAGGCAGAGTTTTCGATTTCGTTCTGTTCCACTCTTTGAATTTTTAAATACTATTTTTTGTAAATTTCATTTGTTTTAAACCAGAACTTTTCTGTCTCGTTCAAGTCATGCAGTGCTCAGGCATAACTTTCTATGTTAATATAATTATTTCCCTAATTAATAACAACAATTAATCGTGTGTACTAAAATCAAGTGTACTTAACCCGAAACTGATGTGGAGTATTTTAGTCTTAGCCTTTGTTGTGATTATTCTTCTCTAGTATTCAAGATATTTTGTGACAAAGTTTTGCACTTGTAATTAACATTTTCTAGTAGGAATGAGAAGGACTTATCATAATGACTGTTGTTTAACTCGTACGCAGATGTTTTTGTGCCAAATTCACCCAACCGAGACTGCAATTAACTCCCCTATTCCAAAGAATAAAGTTCAACCAAAGCTGGGAAAGATGGGCTGCGAATAAAAAAACCAACTGGATCATATTTCATGTTTCAAGTTTGAAGCGAGGAACACATATTTCTCTGTTGCCTGTGTAAAGTTTGCGTCATCTCAAGTTTCCATAAGAGAGAATAACTTAAATAGTACAATGCAGTTTAGTGTCGATTTAGATCTGCTTAATTAATCCTCTACCTTTATTTCCTAAAATTTTAACTCCCGAGTTTGGAAAGAGATTAATCCCGGGGGGACTACCATATGAAAAGTACCATTTAGGGGTGGTTACAAGAGCAGTTTTGTTACCTCTTAAGGACGTTCGCGCCCAAAACTTCCCCCCACAGATTTTTTAAAACTTTGACTGTAGGTGATAAGATTAGAATGAAAACGTAAAAAAAAAATCGGGGGTCACCAAACTCGTTTTGAAGATAAGGCGTAGCACAGACCATAGCATTTCTAGGATTTCCAGTCACTCGAGGCGATTCTGGCCAGATTCATTACTATCGGCATATATTTAAGTTGAAGAATCATATCTAAGTTATGTGTGTTTAACACAGCATATATAGGCCTATTTGATAGATCTTTGCTACATATGTCATTAAGTCAGGTAGAATAAGCCTTACAAAATGCAACTTCTAAGTCACGTACACCTGTTATCTGTGTACCAATTCGGCCCTATTTGAATAGTATATGAGAATTAATTAAAACTTCACACGAAACATTTTGTGTCCGCAACAAATGTTTCCCAGTTTGCGCAGCATGGAAACACAACATTAATTTTCTGTCCCGCGCGTTTGCGCGCCCAAGAAACATGAGCAACAATGTGTCCTCGTTTGCCAGGGCCTTGAGAGATTTCCCTCAGGCTAAGCTCGATAGAGAAATATATGCTTGTTTTCTCTCAAAAAAGCACGGTGACCTATATTTTTTATTTCATAATTTCAATAAGAACAGTATCCTGAATAATTGAGAACAAAATAAGCAGAAATCTATGGCCCCTTTTGGCAAATGAAATAAAATCGGGGGTAACCGAACTCGTTTTGAAGATAAGGCATAGCACAGACTATAGCATATCTTCATCTTGGACATATTTTTCTGATGAATGTGACCGTCTGAAAACAGTATTCTCACGCCTGAAGTATCCCAACCATCTTGTCATCAAAAGTTTCGTTGACTCGAAGGTTTGCGACCAGCAGCAACCTTTATCACCACCTCAAGAGATAGATGACACGATTTCAGTGGCTTTACTATTCAAAGACCAAATCTCAGCAGATATTGTGAGGAAACAACTTAAGGATTTGAGCCTAAAAATTCACACCACCATCCAGCCTGTGTTTGTGAGCCGGAAAATTGAACAAGAACTAAATGTCAAGGAAACAAAGCCACCAGTTGTAAATCAGCAGTGTGTTGTTTATGGTTTTCAATTTGACCTGTGCGATGCGGGTTATGTAGGTTACACACGCGGACATTTACATAATCGTGTACAAGGACACAAACAACAATCCTCCGCCATTGCCAAACACTACAAGAACATGCACGGAACAATGCCTCAGGACCTTCTAAAGCGTTTCTAACTGCTTAAGAAATGCAAAAACAAATTTGACTGCTTAGTGTACGAAATGCTCTTTATAAGAGCTTTAAAGTCAAATCTCAACGTGCAATCAGACTCCGTTCGTGTGAAAGTATTTTTATAGTATTTTTAAAATCTTCGCACCGTCTTATGTTAATTTTTCGCGCCAAAATCGCTTTAAATGCTGTAATTTGCATGATCTTATTTATATTTTCCTTGATAATGGAGTCCTGACTACTCCGAAACGTCGGATTTTATCGTTCGTTCTTACAGTTTTAAATTCTACCGGGGGAGACATAATGGGCCAAAAAGCGCATGTCTAAATTTTGTTTCCTTTAAAAGATAAAAAAAAAGCAGGGTATTTGACGGCATTTTTTCCAGGACGAAGATGAATAAACAATCAAAGAAAGTCAAACTCCGTGTGATATAACACGCTGCATTGAAAAATAATCGAGCTTATTTGTTGCGCACTTAGATAACCAAAAACAAGAGATTATCAATGTAAGAGAGTGAATCCCACATATAGGTCCTCTAACTAAGGTAGTACCTCTTAAGTTATTTTTAGACATGGTACCCAGTTCTTCCGCGGATGTTACTCGCGCGATGCATGGACAACCGAAACGACTTTCTCGAAACTGGCTGAGACGAAATGGCGGGAACGTCATTGTAGATATTTTGATTTCGTATGATAGCAGAGCCGCTTTCAGCGCTCTCAGGCGTCTTTTTGTTTGGCCGGGCTTTCGTTTGTTATGTGCTCGTTTGGCTGTTCATTATTTAGCTGTTTATTTCTTTATAGAGAGTTTAATTAAGAAAACTTTACGGGCAACGGCAAAGAGTACAATGGCTGTGTAAGCGCGCGTTTTAATGCTTTTTTCATTTCTTTGGCTAATTTTTAACATTTCTTTTTCAAATTTTGACGCTGTCTTGCATATTCTGTTTGAGATATTTCTTACAGTATAGACAAACTGAATGAATCTTAATTCTCGCGGGATTTGGCGTTGTTGCCGTTGCTTTCTGCTACTTGGGCGGCGATCGTCTGTATTCACTTATATTCCACCATCCACCACCTTATATTTCACCATCTGTTTGTTCGGTTGCCTAGCTTGTGTTTGAGCATTCGTTTGTTTTGCACTCGTTTCTCTAATCATGTCACTACCGTTCATTCAGTTGTTATTGTTTGTGCAGGGGACATCCGTCTAATATTTTAACTCCTATTTAAGTTTCGAAATGTATTAAAGCATACCGAGAATGTAATCAAAACATCAAAGAAGACATCCCCACAGCGTTTGAAGTTTTGCTTTTTTCTTTGAAACGAAACGAAAAAGCATAAACAGATCCTCAACGAAAACACCCACGCAACACGCGAGTAACATCCTCGGAAGAACTCGGTACAATGTCTAAAAATAACTCAAGAGGGATTACTTTAGTTAGAGGGCCTATATGGGGGATTCACTCTCCTACATTGATAATCTCTTGCCAAAAGTCGCCTAAATAAAATCATTGTGGCATGAAAACAAGCACGACAACATACCAAGTTTCATCGGAAATCTAGGGCGGATTCTTTTACTAGGGAATCACCTTAAGGTGTTCATGTTCGAAAGGTCCACGGCACGAGCGTTTGCAGTGGCTTTTAGGGTACTGGGCCAAAATAAGATGCCAGGAACTAACGTTTTGTTTTAGAATTGGTACTTCTTATAGCCTCCCTCGCAGACGGTCCTAAGACTCGCCATGCGTTCCTCCCCACGAACTTTCGTGGGGATGAACGCGTGACAAGCCTAAGAACATCTGCGTGGGAGGCTATATCTCTTAGGGATGAAAAACACTTCCAGCCACGCCCACAACACTTGGCACCTCGTAGGGTTTTTTTCACTTATCACCACGTCATTTTTTATATGGGGTCCACCCGGGAGATTTATGCAATGTTCGATTTAAACAGATAAGTGGTTTCGGATTATAATTCCACATGTAGTTATTGCCCGGCCGATTCATTTTTATATTTATACCAGTGAGTAGAAATCGCTCACGTAAAACTTGATAGAGATAGCCAGGGAGCTGGGTAGGAGGAGTGTTAGGACGAAAATGAAACTTGCATCTTATGCTTCTTTTCCGCCTTGATTGTTTTTTTTTTTTCATTTGGCCCACACCTTAATTACAGCGACAACAAAAAATTACATTGAATTACAAGAATAAGACAGCAATATCAAAGTGACCATTTTCTCGATTAGGTTAAGGGGTTTTTTAGTGTCCCAGTGTCACACCCCTACCCCATTATTTATAGCGTTCCCTCGAGGACTGAAACTCACTTGAGTCGTTCATTTCAAGGAGATTCAAACCACGTGATCATGTTAGGAGTGGATGCGATTCTTATTATTGTAGTCAGCCTGGTTCTTTCGCTGGTGATCGTTTTATACATTGCCCTGGTATTGAAGTTTGTTCTGAGGAAGGAGCAGCAGAAGAGCATTCCTGATGACCCACAGACCACTTTTATTGAGCGCATGTCTGGATGGCATCCCTTCAGAGTGGCAAATACCAAATGTGTACCAATACAGCCCAGGACATATGATGACCTTAAAAAGGTAAAAAACTAAAAGCATGTTTTGATGAGTGCGCGGCTAGGATGTGCGAGCAAGTATCTTGTGAAGAGACAATTCTTGGAGCGAGATTAAGCTGTAGTTGCTTAATTATTATTGTAGGGTTCATACCAAATGCAATTACACAGAAAGATCACAACCTGATTATATTTCAAAAAAGTCGTCAACTTGCGATTGACGTTTTTGTTTTGATTAAACATCAGATTCTCACGACTAATGTGGAAAGAAATGTGTGAAAATGAGTAAGGAGAATCGATATTTTGAAGGTGGTTTTTATTGAAGAGGTATTTATAGCAACCTCTTGCAGGTATTTATGTCAAGAGCTGGGCTCTTGTTAATTTATGTCAATTAATGCAGATTGATGAGTGTGAAGATTCTTTGCAGAGTGAGGAGAAGTTAGCGGAAACAGGATCCATGACAAACTCGCCTGAAAAAACCGCCGGCAAGATTAAACTGTCGTTGCAGTATGACTCCATGAGGTAATAGGATTCAAGAGACGTACAGAGCACTTCTTTTTAACTACATAAAAACGTCAGTTCATTTGTCTTGATGTTCCAGTGGGCAGTCAAAACGCACATAAACCTTGGAAAACAGACTCCCGGCCTAAACCAACCTCGTTCCTAGGCCCTAGGAACGAGGTTGGGCCTAAGCGACTTGATATTGCATGAATCGAAGCCTGGTTATTTACAAATAATTTCATTTCTTAGTGGTAGCAAAACTGTAGTTTGCACAGTGTGAAGCCTTGAAGTCAAGACTGGCTCATGGTTGCCGGAGCTTATCCCGGTTTCTGTAGCACAAAGAGGCTTTAAGTATTTCTACTTCATATAAACTCTCAACCTCGTTCCCAGGGTCTCTCATCTTACCGCCTGGGGTGAGCGAGGAAGCGCGAAAAACCTTTTCGAGGAGTACATGCATGATTGGCTTTAAACGCTTTCCGCTCTCCCCTGGGCTAAGTGGAGACAAATTTACACTCGTCCGCCCCTCCCACTAATCTTACATCCCAGATTTTGGGACACACGTGACCAGACCAGACCAGGGTCTCCCCTCGCTCGCCCTTGGCGGTAAGATAGAGACCCTGGGAACGAGGTTGATACACTCTTGGTCTTCGGCCATCGTAGCTTGATTAATAATATAAAACAAACAGCGGTGATAAACATATTAAAAACGTCAAGGTTATAAAATGAAAGTTTTTAATATGTTTATCACCGCTAGTCCATCGCAGGTCACTCTCCTGCAATTTGTTAGGTTTCCCCAACAATTCGCCGGTACCAGTTTTACACCTGGGTGGAGAGAGGCACTGTGAGAGTTAAGTGTCTTGCCCAAGAACACAAAACAATGTCTCCGGCCAGGCCTCGAACCCTGACTGCTTGCTCTGGAGTCGAGCGCACTACCCATGAGGCCACCCTGCCTCCCACTGTACAGTCAAATCTCTATTAAGCTGCCCTCTGTTAAGCGGTCATCATTCAAAATTCACTTTACATATTTACACCTCTGTTAAGCGTACGCGGCACTCTTCGGGCTTCCCAATTGGCTAGTTTTACCATTGTAATTCTCCTTTGCTGAACGGTCAACTCGTTACATTAGGTGACTTGCTTCACCAAAATAAGCTTTGCAACACTAAATCACAGACGACCATAACTGATTTTTTCACTTCATGTTAAGTGATATGTCGAAACTAACAAAGATCCGCTTTAAGACGCTTGCCTTACGAATAAAATTATCATAAGACCTGCTGACTTCTGAGTGCGTGGAAACCTTAGTTAAATTTTGCTTTACAGTTGCTACGAGCAGTAAAAATAGATTACGCGCTTACTTTTGTTTGCTTGTTCAGGTTTTTGCTCTATAATGCGCTAAATTTTGATGATCACCCTTTTTAAACAGTCGACCTCTATTGAGCATGGGCTCGATTTCCGCCGCTCTCTCATGTCTGGGCTCCTTTACCAGACAGCGACTGGTAATCGAGCCTATGTATATTGAGCGGTGATCTGGATATTTTCAAAGGGTGACTTATTAGAGGCTTGACTGTAATTCCCGCTTTGCCGTTCAAAGTTTAAATCTCTCCAGTTTGCTTGTCGAGATGTCTGCTTTCACTCTACGGGATTTATGCCTAAAATAATAAGTACGTGAACACAAAATCAGTGAATAACTTCCATTTTATCTTTTTATTCATTCTCAGGTCTACTCTGATGGTCACCATACACAAGGTTCAGTTACACGAAATTCCATCCTCAAAGGCTGATGACGAAAACTGTTACGTCACTCTCAAAATCCTGCCACAGAATCACCGCTCATTCCAGACCAAAGCCATCAAAAAGTGTAAAAGTCTCGAGTTCAAGGAGCGGTTTGAATTTCGAGTTGCATATGAAAAGCTTCACGCGCAGAGTCTGAAAGTGACACTATGTTCCTTTGATCGCTTCTCGCAACACGAGCCACTTGGTGACCAGACAGTGGATCTCGCTGATCTAGAGGCACGCGGGCTCAGCCTTTCAAGAGAGGTGTCGCTGTTTCGTGAAATACAAACGGTGCAAAAGGTAATGTTGCTGGAAAGTCTATGATTAGTTGATGGGTTTCTTAAAAAGGGGGTAGTCTGTTCACAGAGATTTTTAGTTTGAGAGCGTCTTTTCCTAGCCCCACCCTTTGCATTTTGGCTCGTTCATGTCTGATACGCTAAGCTTGCGAACTCGACGAACTAAAGACAATATAAAGCAGCAAAATAATTCGATTTACCTAGAATAAAACGAACGTCCACTCCTTCTTTTACATTGTGCTAAACGATCATTCACTCTTCTCTGATGTAAATAGTCCCAGATCAGGCATAAGGAGCCAGTGACTAACTGCAAAGGACCGCATACGATAAAAGCTGCCAACGTAGGATCTACAAGAGATCTGATCAGCCAAAAATATATGTAAAGACAGTAGACTGCAAGGCTGATACCACGTGAAAAACATTTCGAGGCACTAACATGACAAGAACCGATAAAGCAGGATCACAACAGTGGACAGCTGTTTCGGCCTTCTTGGGCCTCGTCAACACTGTGTAGCGAAGATATGTGGCGCCAGCTAAAGAGCCAACGCACATAAATTGCAAAATGATCCGTTCACGATATCAAGTTCCTAACTTTGAACTTACCTGCACCCCGGGACAAGGCGAGCCTAAACATTTAAAAATTCAACCACGTGGCCAGTACTATTCTTTAAGAAAGCTGCATATAGGATCTGAAAAGACCTACGGTCCGAAAATTCATAAATGAGTGACTATCTGCAAGGGACTGTAAACTATAAACGCTGCCATTCAAGGAAAACATCCCAGGATTGAGGGACATTTTCTCCCTTGTTCTTTAAACTTTTTTGCCAAAGTTCCCGTTGATAGCAGAGATATTCCTTGTACCCTCAAATAAATCCCAAAAATATCTCTGGTACCCTTGAATTAAATGGTCATGTTCCCTTGTTTCCCCTCCCCCTTAACCCCCCTTGCAGGCCCTCAGGATTTCTAGGCTACAATAGTCATAATGAGCGCCTGTCAGATGAAATTCTATCTTCTATTTTCTATTTTAGGCAACGGGTGTCCTTGGGGAACTAATGATATCCCTGGGATATCTTAGACTCACCGAGCGATTAACAGTTGTTGTAATCAGAGCAAGAAGCCTCAAGGGAATTGAAGACCAAATAGATCCAGGCAAGTAACGATTAAAGTACTGATCGACATCCACATTCTCTATAAACTGTTCAGGAGACAAGTAATGTAAAAAACTCAAAGCATCATTTTTGTTCTTGAAAAGAGTAAAGGTATCGTCCACATCCCGGAACCAAATAGTAGGCTGATTGATGTTCTTCATCATCTATTTCTATTCAAAATCGCACATGAAAATGTTCTCCAAAATAGGACCAAGTGGAGAGCCCATTGCGACGCCATCAATCTGGTGATAGTATTGCCCATCAAAAACAAAATGACTCTTCTTTGTTGACATAACAACATTAAATTCACAATTAAGACAGGTGATGAGAATAGAGAAATTATCAAGCATGGAATATCATCTTTATCTACCTCCAAAGTCACGCTTAAAATTAACACTGAAAGAAATGTGTGGTGTCAGTTAGGAGAATTACTATTTTAAGATTTGGGCTTTGTTGAACTAGTTCAGATATGTCCAGGATTGAACGCTAATGAGATTCAAATTTCTTATGATAAGCATCATAAGTGTCCTCATTGGTAAAGTCATCAAAACACACACAATAGACTTTTTTGGCTGGGCGGTTTGTTGTCCCATTACAGACCATGATACCCTTGAGAATTCTTGCTTTCAAATTTTCAAATATAGTGGTGTGTATATGAATGAATAATTTTTCGATGGATAAGAGAACAATTCTCTTGAGAATGGCACGTGGTCTGTAAATGGGAAAACAAACCACCCAATCGAAAAAGGTCCATTCCGTCAAATATGAAGTAATATGAAAATGTTCAATAGCCCTACTAAATATGAAGTACTAATTAAACAATACCTGAATACGTACTTTCAATCCTGGACATAACTGCAGCGTTCAGAAGCCCATCAAACTCTTATCTCCGGTTTTCGTAGCATGAAGTGATAAGAAGAATTTCTACTCTTCTTCCTTCCCCACCCAGGATAAAATGTTAGATGTCACAGCCTTACCAAGCAATCATCCACTAGATCACCGCGCCTTCCAAAGCCCTTCTGAAGTGAAAGGCGCAATTTTTCTTTTGCATCTGTTGGGTAAAACGCAAGGTGGATTATAAACTAGTATTCAATAAAGTAAATTAGTGCTGTAAAAAATTCAGTCCCCAGTCTGAAAAAAAAAATAAAAATAAAAAAACGTACACTTTGATGTGAGATTTTGTTTCCTCTTTCACAGCTGCTTATGTGGAAGTCTCTCTGATACACGACGGTAGAATACTCAAGCAAAAGAAAACACATATCAAAGAACCAAACAGGAATCCAGTGTTCAACGAAACGCTGACTTTTCACATCCCAGTCGGTATCTTGCATCAAACAAGTTTCATGTTGTGCGTGAAGACTCCAGTTCTAAACGGGACTGAGGACAAGTTACTGGGGAGAGTCTTTCTCGGACCAGCAACCACTGGGAGCCAGTTTGATCACTGGAACGAGATGAGAATTAACAGCAAGCCAATAGCGCGCTGGCATAAGCTGCTTGATTGACAGCTTCAGTGTTTTAAATAGGTTTTCCTAATGAACATCAAGAGATGGATGATTCTGCGGTTTATGCTTATGATTAAAGGGCCCTAGTCAGCCATGCCTCAAACCTCAAACCTCAGTGTTTTTCACTTGACATGCAAGTGTTTGTTTTTATCAATCATTTCGATGGCATCGGAAATGGCAGAGGGTGACTAGGGTCCTTTAAGATTGCTACTGCAACACGTGCTTCTACGTAATATATTTATTGTGAGTGTTTTCATCAAGTTTGTTTTCTTTTCAGAACAAATTATATTTCTTTACTTTTAGATTATGTATATACCTTGAAATATTGTTTTGTTGGATTTGCAATCTCGGGCATGTAAGAAAGTTGCTCTACTTTCCACAGAGTCCACATATTCATTTAAGGTGTTCAGTTGTTAAGAGTAAACACCATCATCAGGTGGAAGTTTTCGTTATAGACATATTTATCATATGAGCTTTGATCGATTTCTTTAGAAATGGTTAGATAGTTTGTCCCTGGGAGCTCAGTGAAACTCAAGAGAACCCAACTGTTGTAAGTAGGTCTAAAAAGTGAGTGAAAACTACAAATCGTGTCGTCACTTTATGTTCCCTTTCAAACAAGGAAGTGGTAAAGAGACAATTAACCTCAGTCAATTAACCTCAGTTTTCTTCCGATAACCGAAGTGCTTAATTGATGGTTGAGGAACAAAACAATGTTATAGGCTACAATCAGTGGCAAAAATTAAGTACATAGCAAGACTGAGTGTAAATCCAAACTTCAAATTTGGAGCGAGGCCTCGTAAAAACTCTCATTTGCTATTCTTGAGTGTCAGTTTAGCAACTGGGTGAGGCAGAAAGCTAGCTGGGGCAAACGCGCAGTTACGGTAACAATCTCAAGCCATATTAATCTGTTGTAAATACTAAACATCAATGGCCTTGTGTCCAGTTTTATCAAGGTTTTGTGAAAAGCAAGTATAGAGTTTGATTCTGCTTGAAGTGTTATGAATGCAAAGTTTTGGATAACTGAGGCAAGTGAAAAGGAATTGAAATTGAAAATCTACTGCTGGGTTTTTTAATTTTAGTTTTAGATTGAAATTCTTAGTCCATTTTATTCCTGATCAATATTTCTTTCAGTAATTCTAATTGATGTATTTTGGGATTAACATTTGTCCAGTATTTGAAGGAATAAAACTTTGAAAGAAATAAGTCTATCTTTTATAACTTCTATCATATCTTACTTTTGAAATATTTCATCTTTGATCCACCACTTTGGTCATCCAGATAAGCTTTACCTACCGGCGAGTGGAAGTCTCCGCTAGTTACAACAAAGAAAAGAGAAAGAGTTAGCGAGAAAGGGAACTGTTCGAGAGACCGCGAGCAGCACAGCCGGGGATGAAATTTTGTGAAAATCTCTTGCATGCTACCCAAGGTAAAAGGTAAGGTCTGCATACAAGCCAACTGTGGCCTACCTTACCGGGGCTTATCCCGGTTTCTGTAGCATGAAGTGACTAGGAGTATTTCTACTCCCCCCTGGATGGGATGCTAATCCATCGCAGGGTTACCCCCAGCATTAAATTCGGCGGTACCCATTTATTTACCTGGGCGGAGAGGCGCACCGTGAGAGTAAAGTGTCTTGCCCATGAACACAACACAGTGTCCCCAGCCAGGGCTCGAACTCGGACCGCTCGCTCCGGAGTCGAACGCACTAACCATGAGGCCACTGCGCCTCCCACGAAGGGCAGTATAAATCTCTTTTCTCGCGCTTGATTCATGAGATTTCACTGGATTAAACGCAGACTATTGACGAAAACTGCTTCATAGAGAAGAAATTGGTGGAGAGGGGTTATTGGTTAAAAATTCCTCCTAGTTTCGGTCGAGGAATCCCGCACGAGGAATCCTGCACGAGGAATCCCGCAAGAGGAATCTCGCACGAGGAATTCTGCGCAAACTCAGCCCTATCGCTTGCGCGCAGAAATGTTGACAGGATTTTCACTATGGTCTTTATAGCGGTAGAAATTCTGATCCCATTCCGGCGGTAAGTAGTTTATCGTTTATTCCGTTGGGGAATATAATCCAAAGAGGAAACGTTACGTGACGCCTTCGTGATCGCTTCTCAGTACATATTCAGGCAGCCGCAGTCCATGTCCTGGTTCAGTCTGTTGACTGTATTTTCCGTTTTCTTGTAAACGCTACTATGGTTCCAGGATGCACGTGGACAGCTTGACAAGAGAAGTACTGCAATGTGCAAGTTAATGGCTAATAATTGACTTGGGATAAGAAGGTGTCCCATGTCAGAACTATAAATAATAAATAATAGATAATAAATAATAGATAATTCCGCTCTTTTTTGCCGAGCACTCAGCAGGAAAATATACGCAGTTTATCAAATCGAGTCAAATGATCCTAATCCAGGGAAAAAAGCTCACATAGATAGAAAAAGACCTCTGCCAAAGCTCGGTTGGACATCAGCATCGCTTTCACCACTCACCCTGAGAAAGACTGCACGCTGGATAATGAGCTTCCATATAAGGAATTTTTGCTGGCCATTTTAATTTTGACGTCACGAAAAAGTCAAAATGAAAAGCAACATTCAAACTGAAAACGAAAGTTTATATGCTAAATGATAAAAGAAAAGAAATTTAAAATCAAAACGACAGGCGCATGGCATCACGTAATACAAGCGTAACGCAATAAAAAGAAAAATGGAAACAGAAATAAAAACGCTAATGAGAATGCAAAGGTAAGTGAAAATGGAAACAAAAGTGGCTGAGCCTCCTCGGATTCCTATATGTAACCACATACCTATTTAAGTCTGCTGGACAATATATAAAAGGCTAGTAAAGTAAAAGTTTCTCGCTGCCCACATTTTCGTTTAAAGAAGGTTTTAAATCCTTAATCAATAACGATTTTTTAATTCTGCAATGCACATCAGAACGCCCGGTCGCTAAGATTTCAAAATGGTCCCATTTGATATTGTGGCCTGTTGAGGTAATGTGATCCGCTATGGCAGATGCTTGACCATTCTTAGTGAGTGCTTTGACGTGTTCAGTTTTTCTGTCGTGTAAACGACGCTTCGTTTTACCTATGTAAAAGTCCTCACAGTCCCAGCAGCTAGCCTTGTATACAACCTTAGACTTGAGAGACCGATTTAGCCTGTCCTTGTAGGGGAAAAAAGAGTTAATGCGGTGAGTGTTACGAAAAATAATTTTTTGGTTAATACAACCATAGAACCTGTAGATACAAGATTTAAGTTGCTTAGCGATGATTTTACTCTGAAGACCCAGATAAGGTAAAACGATGTAAACATCTCGTTTGGGTGCCGTGGTGTTTGTTACGGTTTCTTGTCACAACATCGTTCATGTTGTAAGTAATAACACCACGGGGGTAGCCGTTGCGTGACAAAAGAATCTTAAGATCATTTAGGGCAGATTGAAATAAAGAGGTCGAGGAACAGATGCGGAGACAGCGATAAGTGAGTGTTCGGATGAGGTTGATCTTGTACTTTCGAGGTGTGAATGAGTCCCATTTAGTGTAAAGACCAGTGAAAGTTTTCTTGCGGTAGATGGATGTGGAGAAGGAGTTGTTCTCATGGCGTTTGACTGAAACATCAAATTCATGATGTTCACGCCGAATTTTAGGTTTCAGTTTTTTTCAGCATCAGTGAAAGGTTTCGTTTTTCGGAAGTTCTGGGCACTTTCTAAAGATCACTGGCCTCATCCAGTCGTTCAGTTAGGTGGCCCACCCCGTAAGTTTTATTCGCGCAGCACCCCACAGGTCACTGTGTATTCAGGAAACATGCCCATTCCCATTGTTTTGTTTTACATGATCCACGTCACATCATCCCACAGTAATCCGACACAGACGCACCATTCTTGTATTTCATTTTACAGGATGACGAAAATCTAAAAAGTAGTTTTGAATTTTGTGCCCTTTGCTCTGGCTATTTTCCGGAGAACAACTCGAAGATTTCAACATTTCAAGGTACTGTCGACATTTTCTTAATGCTCAAAGTTTGATACGGATGAAACTTTTATGGTATTCAGTCGAAGCAACAGCGGAAACTGTTTTCGTAAAGCATGATAGAAAGGTTTGTATAATTTGTTTAATTCCTTTATTCTTTAAACAAATCTACCTCAGTCATTCTAAAATATAACACATCGATATTAGCATTACATATTTAACCAATAGTAATCATTTTTTACTGGGCATCTTTACAAATGGCGCAAAAAGCGGTCGCCGATAAATTGGCGACGAAATAATTTTCACTCTTTGACTTATTTGCTATTTACAGAACTTTGCCTACATTATAGCCTTGCTTGTACTTCATTTCTCAGTATATTATCTAGCTTATCTAAATTATAAAAGAATTGTTTTGTTTCAGTTATTGTTAACGTTACAGGCGAAGAATCACAACGTATAGTGAATTAATTAATGTGTTCTGTGCGCGCGGAAAGATTGCTTAGAAAGAAAACATCGAAAAGGCGATGTGCATTCCGTCGTTCTTATCAACACTGCCATCAGCACTGCCATCATTAAATAACCACTGGAATGGACTAAATGCCAGACGAAGGTGGAGAATTGCCGTATCATTTGTTTTCTATTAGGTCCTGACCGCACGCGATAAAATACTTTACTTTATTTCTAAGAAAAAGAGCACACAACACTAATAGTTTTTCCCCGATCAAGTTTCTTGCGGAGTTAGTGACAGTCACGTTTTCTTCTTCGTGGCGATAGCGATCAGTTGATGCGTTCTCAGCTAAACTGTTAGTGGTGTAGTAACCTTTCAAAATGATAATGGACCCAGTTTGAAATCCACTCAACAGTACTACGGGGGAGAAAGAGCAGAAACGGACAGCGCATGTGCGTTTATCCCAACTCGGGGACCTTGAATAAAGCGTGCACTCATCACGATGACCCTTGTGGTACTTTAAGAACGCCGGTTTTACAGAGAACATATTGGTGGTTATTGAAGCCGGACATGGTTCTAGTAGTCGCGAGCAGACTGTCCTTCGATCTTTCTAGGGAGATCGAGGAAGGTTCTGCTCATAGGGTATGGTTCTTCCCGGGAGTTCTTCAGGCTTTCAATTACTGCGAAGAACGACTAATGTGGTGTTGGGTTTGGGAGAAATAGGGTTGGTGTTGAAGAATTAGTGCTTGTTAAATAGAAATAGCAAGATTCTTTCTTGGACCAGAGACTCGGGGAATAAAACAAAATAAAATGCTTTCTTTCTAACAACCTCGTTATCCTGTTATTTTCCTTAGTTTTGGGGGCAGGCTAGGATGTAAATATATCGAGATAATTTTCCACTGAGGAAGGCGCTGTCATTTATATGACTGAAAAAATTAATTCACTGTGATTGGCTGAAAGTAGGCAAATTTACAGTTAAATATTTATTTGCTATGCAGTGCAAATATAAACGAGCGAGCATTGGCCATTTTCTCAGTCGTATAAATTAATAATAAGCGAGTAATCATATGAAAAAAGCTTGACGAGCAATTAATGATTTAAAGGGGGTAAGTTTCTAAAGAAACTGTGGTGCTGCGTCGGTGGGAGTATTACAATATAATTTGGTTTTATCGACTGAGTTGATAATGTGAATTGGCCACCGTCAAGAGATTCAGAAGCTGACGTTTCGAGCGCTAGCCCCTCGTCGGAGCGAATCACTATTTGAAGGTACTGAAACTGTTTCCTGTCGCCTGTCGCTACGGATGGCAAGGGTGGAAATGGATTGAAACTCGAAAAAATTCGCCAATTTTTCAAGATTCGATGCTACGTCTTCAAAAAATCCTCAAGAAGTTTGTTATGGTCAGCCCTCTCTGATAAAATTCATTTGATATCTTCGTCGTAGCTTTACAGAAGCATTTTGTTTATGAGGAAAACCTCAAAGTAATGATTTTAGCACAGAATTGGCTTAAAACTGCAAAATCCTGGTGACACTGCCCCTTTAAACCTTTTGTTTGATGGCGTTCTTGTTGCCGCTAAATAAGGCACAAGCTGTATCCTATTTGAGGAGAACAGTACTTTAGTACGTTGCACAAAACTGTTCTGGATTGAGGTTTTACAACAAAAAATCTATAACAAACAGTGACACACATAATTTTGTTATTGTGTAAAACTTTACCAAATTTCACACATGTAAATTCATTGTTATTTATATAATAACCAAATCAATGCGCGCGCTCTGATTGGTCAATCAATCTATGGTTCATTCATAGGAAAAAAACTTGTCTTCTGAATTATTATATAAAAGCAATAGACCACAAGTTTCTATGATTCATACACTGATAAGAATTCTTCTCGTGTTCTACAAACATCCCAAGTGGTTTATAACTTAGTCGCGTGATTTCTTAGTCAAAAAAGTCACATTTAGAGTGTTGTTTTGCGAAGATTGTTTCGGAAGTGAAAGCGATCAATAGCGGTTTCCCCAAAGCCAAGGCGATTCAAAGTCGTGTTCGTAAATAGAATAATTGTCCTAGTTTTGGCAATAAAAGCACGTCATCTCGCGGATCGCATACCGACGGAACAGGCGTGTATATCGCACCGTTTGTGCGATATACACGGTCGGCATAAAACATGGACTGCGGACTGCGAACAACAACAACTACAATAATCTTTCATTCGTGCCCAGAAATATTTTACAATAAAAAAAATAAATACATAACAATAAGAAAATTCCAAAACGGAAAGAGCACAGTCACTTAGAAATAGCCAAAGCTAATCGTGCTAAGTGGCTGGGCGGAAAGAAATTGAACCATAGGGTTACTGGATATGGAACGTGGGACACGATTTCCTTTCACCCACACATACACACACATGGACTGCGAACTGCAGGCTGCAGACTGTGAACTGGTTATAAAACCAGGATCGAGGTTAAAACGCGGACTAAGCATTACGGACTGGGTATAAAACATGGACTCATTTATAAAACGCAGACTGTGGACTAAGTGCGGCCACTACAGTCCGTGTTTTATACTGACCGCGATTGTAACTAATATTACGTAATACATGTACAAATGACAACAAACCATCTCGTATGTACGTGGTTTGCGATCAATTCATTTGTTGTCGCCCTTTTTGGAGGAAGGCCAATTTCACGTCTACCTAACAGCTCAGGAGCAAAATGCTGTTCCAAGACTTTTTGCTTCACCTGCCAATGCTCGAACGGCGCACTCTTTAATCTACGATTAATACCAGTTAAAGGTTTATCCACTGTCCTTTAAAATTATTCTGGACGTATTTTATTATATTTATTATTCTCTCCCGCAGCCATAGTTCTTTCGAACCGATATCTTAAGTTATATTGTGAAATTTACTATAGAGTGGCATATTTAATCACTGATACAATATTTAAATATGGACATATCATTCACTAATGATTGATTTGTTTCTTTAGCCACAAGGTAACTTTTGTTTACATGAAGTTTTATTTTTAGTTCAAATGGTATTGTTACGTCGTTTTAATGAAAATCTTGCCCGCAGGCGAAAAATTGCGTAATGCTGTTTTGCTAATATCTTACTTCACTTATGCTGCATTCCCTTAATCTAATTAACATTAGTTCTGGCTTTCTCTCTGAAAAAAAGCAGTTTCCTTTCGATCGATGTTATTCCACTTTAGTTTTTTTACTACTCTCTTGGCGAATTGCTTGCCATCACCGAATTTTCTAGGACTTCGTAATTTTTCCGCATTCTGGCAAGACCTACGGGTTAGAACACGCGCTGGGCCCGTTATCTTATTGGTGTTTACACTACGCTTTGTTCAAATCAAGCGAGCTTAGGAAAACGTTACTACTTTGCAATTCAAATTAGCCTAAAAATGTCAACATGCCTTGAAGCCGTTGGCCGATCAGTACAAATCGCAAAGTAACGGGAAATTTGAAAATTCAGCTGATATCCACTGTGGAAAATGTCACCATGTAAAGTTGATTGCAAGACAATTAGAAAGCTGTTGTAGGGATGTTATCAAAATTGTTTATTCTCTCATGAGGATTGGTAAGTCAAATTATTAGGCGGTTGTATGTGACGGAATTGAATCAGCTTTTGTGAGAGGTTGATATTATTTTTCTTTGGAAATATCTTGCTATTGTATGCCCTGCCATCTGATTTCTACCCATTCTAGATTTCTCCATAGTTTTGGAGCGGAGTAAAAAAATCACGGCACCTCGCATTTTGTGCAGGTTTTGTATAGCCAAGTCAGACTTAATTTTCAACGGCTTTATTGAACTTTTTAATACTCATTTATGTAAATACACTTGTGTCTCTCTAGGAATAACATTTCTGACAATTCAACATATATTGTTTCTGTTCCCAACAGATGTGGAATCGAACCTAGAAATTTTGTTCTTACGCCTCTAACCAAGTCGGAGAAACTAAATTTTGAAGATCGAAAGCGGAATTTTGAAATTCTCAACAGCTGTCTATTAATCAGGTGAGTTAATTGAGCAGCGACAGGTTTTTCTATTCATAATTATTTTGAACTTGGTAAATAAATGTTTTAGTAGGCCTTTATTTCGGAAACGTGTGAATTAACACAAACAGTCGAGTCAAAGAATATTTAACTGAAACAAGACGGTTTCTCACTTAGGATTAATTAAAATGCTGAGATTTGCGTTAACTAAAGTCATGTAAATAAGAATTTTTATATGCTGCGGGGTTTACTTGTCGGCGAGGCTTCTTACTGAGTTTTTGATTCTCGTGTTTTTTTTTCTTTTAATTCTTCACTCAAACTCCAATCTAATTAAAAAGCGCGCAGTTTTTTCCTCAACTTAACGGGGAAATAACTTTAACACCGCCTTTGAGAGCGGTTGCTCGACATACTTACCACTTGTGCTCAAATAATTTCATCATGGAGTCGTTCTCATTTTCCCTTGGTCTTCTGCAGCAGCTAGCGCTATGTAACAAAAACAAAATAGGTACCAGCAATAACTAATAAAAAGTTCGAAATAAAATAGTTACGCCCGGTGCAGACGCCGATCTTTTCATGAGCCGAACCTAATTGATTGAATTAAGTACATGAAAAGTTCGGCGTGTGAGTCCATTAAGAACGGCTATTTCAATTTGGAACGGGTCAGCCGTTCTTTTCGCCTGGCTTGGCCGGGAATTTCGCCTTTGGAACGCCTTTGGAACTGCTTTTATTCAGACCCCGAACTTTTCATGAGCCGATCCTAATGCATAAATTATTATAACGTATTTTACAAGCAGTCTCGGTTTTCGGCTTTTTTACAAGCAGATTTGGTTAAAACTGAATTAAGTTCGGCGAATTAAGTTCGACGTCTGAATCAACAGACGTACTTTTGTTAATTTGGGTCGGTCCAAATTCGAATTAAGTCCGGCTCATGAAAAGTTCGGCGTCTGAACTGGGCCTTAGAGAAATTAAGTAGATTTTTTTTCTCCTTTTTTCTGAATTGGAGAATAGAACA
>CM042752.1:1801106-1812608 GCA_022496165.2 Catalaphyllia jardinei
AGGTCGTGGGTTCGATTCCCACCGAGGTCAAAAGCTTTTTTCTTTACCTCGTGTGGTTCCCTGATTCCCTTTACTAGGGCTAACGCCCAGTGGGTTATTCATGGGGTCAATTAGCACGTAAATTTACACTTCAGAGTTAATTCTCTGTTCCATCATTTGGTTTCATAGTGCTACGCGGCACAACATTCATATGTACAATATTGAGAGATGACCAAAACGTTTAACTTGACATTCAAATGTAATGTAACGTGTAATGTAATTCTTTACTCATCGTGGCGACTCCGCTTGCTAGAAAGCTACTTCGTAGGAAGCCTACTCTTCGCTTTTCCTGCATTGACTACAACGTTCTCGCCTCTTCCTGGTGTTCAGTTAGTTGAGACGCAGCGCGAAAAACGGCTAACGAAAACGTAAGGATTAAAGCGCTTTTCTTTTGTTTTCGCTCGCCGTTTTTCGCGTTGCGTCCCCACTAACTAGCCTGGAAGAGCGAGTAAAAATCTTCCAAACAGCAGAAGAGAGGTCCTAGGTACTACACTGGGACTTCGATGTGCATAGTGACCAACCTCGTTCCCAGGGCCTTTTCCCTGGCTTGGGGGCAAAGGCCTGTACCGTTGCAGTTATGTCCTATATGGCAGACATGTCCTCTGACGTAATAGGATATACTGAGCCAATCATATCATGGGTTCTATCTAATAATACGCAGCCATAAGACTGGTAACTGATCTCCGTTCTAAGAAGACACTGTCACAACGCAATTTCATTGGAAGAAACAACGACACATACAATTGGTCAAAACATTTAAGACATATCTTCCACGCAGGACACAACTGCAACGCTACAAAGGCCCTGGGAGCGAGGTTGGCATAGTAACCTCTCCTTGCTAGATGGTTCCTTGCATGTGGCAGCTGCGCCCGCAGTACCAGCGCCAGTCAAAGCCGAGCTGTCCTACCGAAACGGCACTATAATAGTCTTTTCTCCGCTGCTAAAAAAAGCAAAGACAATGCTACAGTTGCTTCGGTTTCTTCTAATAGTTAACTTGAGATTTCCAGGTTTAATTTGATGAGGAATAGCATAATTTTTGTTTCAGAATAAAACAACTGGCAACACTTGACAAACTACGAGTGAGTTGCCGCTGACCCATTTTTGGAGCCAAATTAGAAGCTCGGAGACGCAAAATGTTTCACTCTTTGCGATCTGATAATATCCCTAATATCCCTTTTCGTGAATATATAAAGCCATCTTTAGCGGGAAAAGTTTCCCGATTTCATTGCCTTTCCTACATACATTGATTTCAGGACAATAAAGTTCTTACCGCCTCTTGAATCCCTGATTGGTCAGTCGCGTCGGGCTTATGCGAGGATTATCATGCTGTCATATAGTCCATTCCTGTAGTCTAGGCCCCGGTTGTTCGAAGGCTGGATGAGGCTATCCACAGGATAAAATCACTATCTAGCCGAGAATTGTTAACAAAACAAACCACGTTATCCGCTGGATAACGATTTATCCGGTGGATAGCCTTATACACCTTTCGAACAACCCGGGCCTGATAAATCGTAATCCAGTGGATAAGTGTTGACATAACAAATCACGCTATCCGCTGGATAGTGATTTATCCAGTGGATGGTGTTATCCACCTTTCACGGAACAACCCAGGCCAGTCCTGTAGTCCATTCCGGTAGTCCACTCCCCCATACTTCCAAAGAGCGGGATTGGGGAAGAGAGAGTCGGGTCTCTTACATCATCCAGTAATTGTTTGAGGTGTCACTGTACCTAAGAAGGGAAATTGACACTTCAAGTTTGATCGTAAAATGGTTCTGGTAAATTATTTAATACCGGGTTACTTTGAATAATAGCACAGCGAGGTCGTGAACAGAACTAAATCAATATGATATAATTAAATAATTTACTCTTCGAAATTTCTGGAAAAAGGAGCTGTCAACAAGAACGCCTGGAAAAATTGTGGAAAGATCGTCGAAAAATATGTTTCTCTTTAACACGAATGGAATTCGTTTCAGCTCAAGGAGAGATGAAGTTGCCTGAAGCTACAGTTGTAGTCGCTAAAAGGTTAATTGAAGATATCTTTTTCCGTTGTTGAAGGTGTTGTACCTGTAGTAGGTTTTGGTTTCGCTTTAATCTCAATTATAGTCAATGTTTTTGTATCATTTTGCGTTAAAAAACAGCATTCCATATTTTTTTAACTGCAACATCAGTTTGTAGCATGTAGCATGTAACATGATCTTTTTATGTAGAATTCTCACCTTAAAATAATATTTTAGTTAGGTTGAAAAAGGTCATACTATTTATTTATGTAGGGGAATACATGTAGCCGATATTTAAGGCTGGAGAAATTAACATAGATTACACTGAGTGATTTGTACTTTAATCTCAGTGACGGAATTCGACTCGAATCCGATGAACTATGCCGTTTAGATGTTTTCCGAATATGGAAATAGAGTCCCCATGCTTTGTTAAATGAAGGCTCCTTTATCGTTTTATTTTTCATTAAGGCGAGGTCGGTTCATTAAATTTCAAAACTGAATAGCAATGTAACAAAAAGAGGAATTCTCTAGCTGCCAGAAAATTCCTGTAATGGTCATGTTGGTATTTCGTGCGATCCGTGCCTCAAATCAAGTTCTAGTTTTGGTCCGAGCGATTTCTTATAGCGCCAAAATAATGTGAAATCCGATATTACCTAGTCGCAAAATTAAGCATGTTTGTATTTATGAAGCGCCTCAGTTCTGTTTTTAGTTGTCACTCATTTTGATATTGGGATAAAATTTACTTTCATGACAAAATAACCACATATCGAAATTAATTTCTGAATGTAAGCAAAACAGGTCCCACTTAAAATGCTTTTAATTATACAATACCCCAAAACTCTGATGACTTCCCTTTATCTAAAAATCTTTGACCTTTTAACAAAAGAAAAAACACACACAAAGTTGTTTTTGTTTCCACGAAAAAACCCTTTTAAATTCAAACCAACATGTCTTTACAGCGAGGAACTGTTTTAAAGATGAAGTTAAGCCTGTCGAGTAAAATATGTTGAATTAGCGTTTATAATTTCGCTATAAGTGTTTGTACTCTTACACCTTAATAAATTGACCACAGAAAAAAGCACTAATAGTTCATTTGCTTTGAATCAGTAATGAGTTTTTGCCCGGGTCCGAACAAACGCCGCTTCATTGATGTGGTTCGAAAGATGATGAATTATATAAAACTGTAGAAAACCTGAGCGGCAAAACAGATCAACTAGTTTGTTCGGCAATTTGGTTTTGAGCGGCAATGACGAAGCGATATTTATTCGGCGGCAATATGGTACCTTCTCAGAACCAGACCAACTAGAGATTTCCTTCAAATTTAAACATTTCTTTAATTTTAAACCCATTCGCTTATGTCGAACCTGCATTAAGGTTTGTTACACGGGAGGAGATTGGCGCCTGGCTTCACAGTGTTGTCAGTTCAGATGCCCTCACTCTTCTATCCAATCTGACGGATGCAAATTGTGAGATAACATGATAATCGAGAAAGCCTTTATTTGTTACCGATTATCTTTATACGTCAAATGCATGTTTAGGTTGAAACTTTTGTATCTTTATTAAAGAACACTACTGAAAAGTTATTTTTTTTTTTTTGCGCTATTGTTGTAGGTGTTTGAGGTGCTGTTTAACTGTTAAGAATATAATTCAAGTAGTCATGAAGTTTGAACGTTCTTAATGAGTTGACTACCACTGAGTATTTTTTCCACTGAACAGAATAGTCTTGTCTTCATCAATGTGGCACGTTGAATCCGGGGGGTACTCCCAGAAAAATTGGGTGGGGGTGTGCGGCCCGCTTCCCAAAACCCCTACCCTGTTTATGACCTGACCCTTAAATCAAAACCCTGTTTCAGAGCTGCGTTATAACGGCTCCCGGTTATAATTAGTCCCTTAGTTCCGGCCAGACCGTAAACATAAGTAAATGTGAAGGGCTTTTGTCGATTTTCTTTTCGATAATGATGAAAAAGTGCGCATGTTTCTAAGAAGGCTTCTTAAAAACAAACCCATATCAAGGGTGGAGTACAAAAACCACACCCTATTTATGACCAACATTGGCTAAAATCGATACCCTGTTTATGACCAAAACGGCTGAAAAACCACACCCTTTGGGACCGCACATACCTATATAGCCCATATAAGGGAGTACCTCCCCCCCCCCCGGGGCGTTGAATATAGGTTGTAACTTTTAACTTGGAATCAGATACATACAAGATGCTAAAAGTTAATTAGAATTAGCAGTGCAATAAAGTTAGTGGCAAATTTTTATTTTTAAGTTGTCCGCATTCTGATTTCGTTCGAGAAGTGACTGAGTTTAGCGAAATTTATCGAACTCCTCAAAAGTAGCGGAGAGAATATAATTCAGTTTTAAACGCTCGCAGTGAACAAGCAAAACAACTTTGTCTCCCGTCTTTTGAAATTAAACTACAGAAGTGTTAAACAATGCATTGGGAATTGTAAGTTGTTAACTGATTTACATTGGTCCAACATGATAAGTATGTAGTATTGTTTTAGCTGTAATTAAATTGCCTCCATTAGAAGCTTTTCGAAATAGCAAGGTTTGTTGTCTGTTCCCCGGGAAAAGCTCTTCGCTAAAGTAGCTTGAATATATCTTTAGCGGAAAACACAATGTTGTGGTAAGGTTAGTTTTTGTACAACCGACAGCCAGTTACGCCTTTACAATGCTAAGGTTGCTTTAACACTTTAGATTCACACACCTTTCCATTCTCCGCTCTCAATCGGTTAATTAATTTCAAAGTAGAATTCTTGACTTAGCGCTTAAGTAATTTGAACTTAGTACAGTAGGGCCGGTATAAATTCTGTTCAGTCCATCCTCAAAGTGGCATATTCAATCGATTTTAACAACTTAATAGAAATGTATTTTACACAGGAAACTGCAGTTGCTTGCCTCCTATTCTGTTTGATCAGTTGTGCACAAATTAAACTTTCATTCTAAAATGAGTTGTAAGTTATAAGTGAAGCTTAAAGCATAAATTTCTTTGGAAAGTAATTGCGACGAATTTCTACATATCACTTCCTTAGCTTTCTGGGCAATTATAGACATTTTTTCCAGGAAACTAATCCAGAAATAAAGTTACGGTCCACTTTTATACAGGTTTACAAAATCTAACAGTGACATTAGGGACACGGAGCTTGAGCAAACCAACACGACGACGGCAACGAGAACGTCACTAAACTAAAGGTTTAATGAGCAAAACAATAGCTGTGCACTTGCGTCAGTTATAAATCTTTGTACATTTCTTTACCGTCCTCTGCAAAACAACGAAAGTGAGAGATGTCAAGTTGAACACAAGAAGAGAGATTCCATATTTACAAACAGTCATGTATTAATCCTTGTACTAATGACTATTTTTTGAAGATTTTCCGAAGATTTCCGAACACTTTTGTAAAATTTCCGAAGATAACCGAAGATTTCCGAGGAAGAACCGATGATGTTTCGATCATACAGGAATACATCTAAGTACTCTTTAAGGGGTTATGTAACCATGCGTTGGTGATCTTTTTACCTCTGTAAATTTGTTATTTTCACATCTGATGATATCATGTTTGCACGGGAAAGCTCACCTTTTATTTCACTAGTGTTTATGTCATAAAAATTCATTTTTTACTAGGCATCGTCGTCGTCATCATCGTCGGCGTAGTTTTTCGTGCTTCAGGCAACGCAGAATTTTTCACTCCATGTTGTTAGGAAGCTTAACAACGATGACGGCGACGCCGGGGATGGCGCCAAGTCAACAATGAATTTATAATCTTGTCAACGAAATTCACAATTGTCTTGAACTGTTCAGTGCGTAAATAACCCTAAAAATGTGCTCAGGCTAAATATGCAATGTCAGCGTTCAATTCCAAATGGAAATACGAAAAATTAGCAGTTGTCGTTCGTCTTCCTCGGACTACACAGGACTTGATCATTTAACGTTCTTGTTTTGCAAAGGGCGGCAAAGAAATGTACACAGCTGTATAACGCACGTGCACAGCTATCGTTTTGCTCATTCAACCTTTTGTTTAGTGACGTTCCCCGCCGTTGCCGTTGTAGTTTTCTTAAATCCCCTTGTATGTGATTAAGTTGGTCAGTGATACCGCCTAACCAGGTACAAATTCACCGGACTAAATCACAGTTTGAAATGCATTAACCAACCTTGTAGTAAACCTTGTTTTGTAAAGAAGTGTTCAAGTATATTGTCTCAAAAACGATTGGTAACTTGAGCAAACGTCTGTTGGTGTCTAAGACTGCAGCAAGTTACCTAACAACCACGCTGCTTAAGTATAGCGATGATTGCTGGCTCTTTCATCTTCAGTTGTCAGGTTTCGTTCAAGAACTGTGTTTGGTGTAGTACATATCAGAGAAACAGAAACAAGGAGATTTCATTCGTATTTAAGTTTAAATTATCAGCCCTTAAAATTTATCACCGAGTAACGTGCTGAAACGTTGCTTTAAATGTTTCTTTCAGCTGAAAAATGCAAGGCTATGTGGTGGCTGTGTCCGTTATAGCGGCTGGGTGTGTCTTCGTGGTGCTCGCATATTTAGCAATAAGAATCTTCAAGAAAAACGCAGGGCGAAACAGCAGCGACGCTGAAACAACAGGATTGTTTCCTCCGAGAATAGTACTCACATCAGACAGTCCTGGGCAATCCAAAAAGAGATTATACTCGCCAGCAAGAGAGAGGGCTGCGTCCAAGGACAGAGAGGAAAAACTGACAAAGACAAAAAAGAAAGAGAAAAGAAGAGAGATTAAGAGTTTGTGGCTTCCGAAAAAGAAGACAAGCTTGCCCATGATGCAGGCTACAATGGTTCAACCTGCAGTTCCCGAACAGAGCAAGGTTTGTAAATTGTTCTATAACCTCAAACCAGCCACTTACTCGCGCGATTCGTGGACGCGAAGGTGCTTCCTCCTCGCATGATCCAAGTACCAGCGCGGAAAAGGACCCGTCGTGGATTTTCGTGACTTCTCGTTAAGCAGATTGGTAGATCGTTCTCCAACTCGCTTAGTTACTGTTTGTTTCTTTATTAAGACAGCGGACTAACTGAGAGGATATCAAAGAAAACAAATTCAAATACCGAGGCTTTCCGTTCATTTAATGTTATGT
Organism: Catalaphyllia jardinei; assembly: GCA_022496165.2. Taxonomy (NCBI): domain Eukaryota; kingdom Metazoa; phylum Cnidaria; class Anthozoa; order Scleractinia; family Caryophylliidae; genus Catalaphyllia; species Catalaphyllia jardinei. The sequence goes on from CM042752.1 coordinate 1,808,249, forward strand.
TTGGCGTTATTGTAGCTGATATAATGTGCGCTCTGATTGGCTCGCGCGCTCTAATTCCAGGGCGTTATTCTCCAGTAATACCAACGGGCTGATTACGAGCTTGTAACAACAAAGCAAAAAGCCATGTAATAAACGACTTGTCAACCTCCAGCGTTGGGTCTTAAAGGAAATATCTCAAACCTCGGCGTTGCCGTATTGACCTCGCTATCGCTCAGTGAATACGGCAAGGTCTCGGTTTGAGATTTTCCCTTATAGACCTCACTCTCGGTTAATAAGTAGTTATTAATGCTTAAAATTTAGATCAGAGTTAAAAAGGTGAAGTTTGTGTTGAGTTCTTTTGTTTTATTTGTACCAGGAACAAGGTGGAAGAGGCCGATTGACTTTCACACTTCATTATCACTATCAGTATGCGTCCAAGTCGTAAGTTGAGGTCATTTTTCTTGTGATAATGGAACGGCTGTAGTTGGTGAGAAAAGTACAGAATGTTTTCTTAATTTTGAAAAAGCAATCACATCAAAGAACGTATAGACCCTTTGCATAAATAGCGCCTAAATTTGAATAACAATACTTGGTACATCCTTAGCCTCACATTCATGTTTCAAGACAAAGGAATTTTCACATGAATGTGAGGCTAAGTATGTATGAGTATTGCTATTCAAATTTAGGCGCCATTTATGCAAAGGGCGAGACCTAGCAATTCATCAATATTGGCTTGCTTTTGTAGAAAAGTACTGGACAATTGACTAGAACCAATTATAAAGTGAGCATTACTTATGATGGATGAAAGTGGATTACAATATGAACGAACTCGAAAACGGCGACAGAAATCATAGCTAGATAACACGAAACCTAACAATAATGGTGTGGATTTCTAGAACAGTGCTGGATAAAGGACAGGAGCACATTAGAAAGTGAGGATGGTATAGTAAGGGTGGAGTAAATATGAACAAAATTATATTAAATTGAGGCTAGTTTGAAATTGAGGTCGGAAAACCTTTGAAAGTTTTAGTATATAGTAAGTAACCTAGACTACGAGTAGTCCTTTTACTTAGTCCGTCGTGCGTGACGCAAAAAACTGAAAACTGCTAGAGAAAATGGCCGCGCGAATTCCTCGGAGCAGAAAACCGTGCTTCTTGCCCCCAGGATTTTGCGCGGCCGTTTTTCCTCGAGGGACCACTCGTAGTCTACAACAAGTAACTGTTCTAAAATATGTAATTGTCTAAGCCATAGCTTTCTGTCACGTGGTCAGTTGAGGTCTTAAAGTCTATGGACAATGTAAAGCGTTTTGTACTTGTTATCCTCGTAGATCTGTCCTACTTGTCAAGCTCATTAGTGCCCAGGACTTACCGCCAAAAGATGACGAGGGGTTCCTGGACGTGTTTGTCAAAACTCAACTCGTGCCAAGCCGCAAACGAGTTTACATTTCCAAAGTGCACCGAGATAGCTCGAACCCAGTGTTTAACGAGTCTTATGAGTTTGACATCGAGTATCAAGAATTACAACAACAGAAGCTGCTCTTTCAAATCCTTGACTATGACTGCATGTCTCGATACAAGCCTGCTGGCGAAGTCAGCGTTTTTTTGGCTGAGTTGGGTACACATGGATTTAACATTTTAAGAGAGGTATCTCTTTGTGTCTATATTTCTAGACCTCGGAGAGAATCAACAGCCAGTGTCCCTTGAGGTCTGTTTATCTTTCACGTGAAATATTTGTACTTGTGTTAGAATTGTAGGTAGGTTCATGAAAAAGACTGTTATTTTACAATGTGGTACGTACAGCTGCTAGCCATATAAGACGTGTCCAGATTAGATAACATCCACCTAACCGCCCTTCTCGGGCTTCAGTTCTTCTCCTTTAACGTCCTTCTTCAGAAATCATTGCTTATTCCATAATTTGATACTTTTCCTGGTTTCTCTCAGATTGACATGGTGCACGTGGATGTTAGCTAATCTTAGGAAACATTTTATTGTCTTTAATTGGTTTAATCTATTTAGTAACTCTCACGCGCACATGTGGGGATTTATAGAGTTTGGGTGCCCCATGTCGAGAAGGGTTTGAGTACAAGATAACTGAGTGTAAATACATGTACATTTTTAATATCTTGCTTGTTAGCAGATATCTAGTAGGTGCAAGTTTACCTTATATATAGAGGATAATATTGCATGCCCGCGCGTGGACATGAATTTTATCTTCGAGTGTTCAACTCGATATCTCACGAGAGAGCGCAGCGATATTGAGTTGAACACGAGAATTCATATCCACGCGCGGGCATATAATATTCTGTTTATTATATAAACACCAGTGAAAAAGGCGCGATTTATCATTAGGGAGCGGACGTTCGCGTCCAAAAACTTCCCAAGTACAGATTTTTTTTAAAACTTTGATTTCAGGTATAAAATGATAAGGTTAGATTAAATACGTAAGAAAAATCGGGGGTCACCGAACTAGTGTTGAAGATAAGGCGTAGCTCAGACCATAGCATTTCTAGGTTTTGCAGTTATTCGAGGCGATTCTGGCCGGATTCACTACTGTCGGCATATATTTAAGTTGAAGAATCATATCTATGTTTTGTGTGTTTAACACAGCATATATAGGCCTATTTGATAGATCTTTGCTACATATGTCATTAAATCAGCTAGATTTAGCCTTAAAAGATACAACTTCTAAGGTACGCACACCTGTATGCATGTACCAATTCGACCCTATTTGGAAGAATATATGAGAAATAATTAAAACTTCCCACGTTCAGATTTTTGTTGTTGTTTAGTATAGTGGAAGGAATCAGAAAAGGAAGTGATTCACACCGCTAAGAATCTTTTCTCCATTAGAAATGAGTAGTATAAAATTCTAGGAGACAAAACGGTTCTGACACGCGAAATATTCTCTTCCGGTTGCCGTCCGCGTCCCAAAAACGTGCGTGCTTAACCTCCCTATTTAACCATAACGACGGTGATCTCTTCACGTCTGAAGATATGAAGTTTTCGCGCTAAAGCTCACTTGGTATTTCACTGGTGTTTATATAATAAATGTACATTTTAAATCGATTTTACACTGACTATCTTGAAAGTGGAGTCAAAGTAATGAGCCAGTCATGAGGCCTCTTTTGCGCAATAAGCCAATCAGAATTCAATTGACGAATAAGAGGCAAAAAGCGCGGGAAACTCCTTTCATCGGTCGCGGCTGCAAGTCGAGTGCACCTGATTGGGCGGGAAAAGACTTTAGTTCTGTTACGTCAGAACACATTGCGTCGGTCCAAAGCACAACAAACCTTACAATTTATTTTTGTTACAAGTTGTTGGTTTTAGCTACCGATTCAGAGTTTGTTTTAAGAAAGTTTACATAACAGCGTTAAAGAATTTTCAATTTTCAGACAATACCAGAGGATCTTCTGTGCAGTGCAGCTTCTTAATAGTTGCCAAAAATGAAACCACGATTGTTTCTGCAAGCCACAGGAAAATCGCTTTTTAACTTACGATACCTTAACAATATCAAGTTGTAGATATTTTTACACAAGCACACCAAAAACAGATTGAAATGGAACACAATCATGAATTTTATTATTAATATAGAAATCATTTAAGCCCCATCCACATGTATCCGGATATTTTTGAAGACGAAGATTTCTTTCTCCGTTTTAGCCTTTCGTCCACACGTAAAAAACTCTCTCTAGAGTGGAGAAAAATGGCTATGAAGGAAGGCCTGAACAGAAGAACAGTAACAACAGAAGGCCTGCTAGTGCATGGAGGGATAACTCTGTGGACCACTGAATTGCTAATAACGCGCAAGCTCTATAAATATGAGCATGCTATGCGGTCGCTATCGTATATCCATCGTTTAAGCCTTTACGTGTGGACGGACGTAGGGTTGATTCGTATTTTTGGAGAAAACGTATAAAAACAAAAAAAACTCTCCGTTCTAATGTGTATCCCGATACATGTGGACGGGAACCGCATACTTTATCAAATTGTAAGCTATCAGAATACTTCGTGCGTAAAACGCGCTTGATTTGTGTAGAATTGTTGAAGTTCTGTTATTTTTGTTAAATAAAAATGTATTCCAAAGAATTTCTTGGTGTCTAATTTACCTCCTTATTGACGCTTTCCATTCCACCAAAAATTTCGTTTTGAATTTCTGAGAATTTCCTGGGGCTATTTTCTAGTTGACGTGAATGCACCAGAGTGGAAAACAATTAGCCGCAGTTTTGTTCGCTTGGATTTTTTCAATGATTTTGAGATTTAAACCGCAAGTATAAAAGCAAACAGAACACTGATATGTCGACACAGTGACGTTTTATAAAGGCTGGCTTTCACTAGAGCATAAGCATGAGCACAAGTGTAAACAGCCGCGACATCAACATAAG
>CM042752.1:1812618-1855118 GCA_022496165.2 Catalaphyllia jardinei
GTGCTCTTGTGAAAACCAGCCTTTATAGGCTACGACAGCAGGGACCTTATACAAACCAAAACGACAGCGAAAACGTCCCCAAACTAAGTACAATAGCTCTGTATGCGTTGTAAATCTTTGTACATTTCTTAGCCAACCTATGCAAATTAAACAAGAACACGACGGGCCATTATTTGTATTGGAAGTAACACTTTCTCGACCAATTTAGCTGTAGCTGAATTAAAGAAAAATAGAAATCCATATTCGAAAACTCGTCGCGTCATCTTCGACTGGGATGTCTAACCCGCTGTTATCGTGGCCAAAAGAACTTGCGCTGAATAGAAAGTTGTCAATTTACATAATTTCCAATAAAGAGGACAAACTCCTGAGGTATACCGAAAATTTCCAAAAATGTTCCAGGAAATTTCCGTTCCATTGATTTTCTCACTGGAATCTACGGAGTTTTCGGTTGAATGGTTCGCTTTTTTCAAAAATTTCGTAATTTTTGGTTGAATGAAAAGCGCCTATTGTGAAAGACTGCAACTTGTGCAAAACACTAGGGCGAGAAAACTGAAAAGAAAGCCATTGTTGTTCAAAACACGCATAATTTAACCAATCACATTTTTGCGCACACGTCCGATGTTCACGTGCAAACTTGTAAAAACTACATTCCTGTGGATGACTGCGTTGTTGGACAAAGAACTCTCTGTAGAATTATGGAATTCTTCTGGTACTGACCGTGATATTTTCTTCCTGAAAATCACAGGTTAGTGAGAAGTGTTTTTTATTATACTTTTCTTCTGTTTGATTGTTTTTGCGAAAGCTTTTATTGCAAGTGGTTGCACTGCACGCCACCGAATTGCTCAAATTGCTTGTCGTGAAAAATGATATTTTACGTTTGCACTTATTTTATTCACTAAAACCCACGTGCAGTTGTCGTTACTGAATTAAGAAGCTTCTCATCTAACGTAAGCTCAAGAAAAAATAAACTACAGAGAATTAAATTTTGATAATAAAATTGATTAATTTTTTTGATTATTAATTAAATTCAGGATATGGCCAGGGATGCATGAGAGTAATTCTGCCCAAAAAAATGTTTTCAAAAACTTCAAACTCTAGAAAAGGCCAACGGACAAGTCAAAAGTACCGGAACCTGGTAGGTTCTGATCAGCAAATCTGAACTCAGAAAGGCTGACCGTACGGTTGGGGTTAACTATATAATTTCCAATATTTCGTCAGGCAAGGCCTGACTTCTTCAGGGAATGTTTTCATCTGAGAAAAGACGTAACGATTTAAACAACAAAGATAAAAGCCTATATAGTATTACAATAAAAAGTGGACCGTTGAAGTAACTAATAAATGACAAGATAACAAAAATAGAAAACAAAAACTAAACCGTTGAACAAACTAATGAATGACAAGATAATAAAATGGAATATAATACATAAGGGATAAGTGGGTTGAACATTAGATTCCAAAGACCACCATTACATTCAAACATTACATTACATTTAAACATTAGATTCAAAAGTCCATCGTGGTTTCTTTCGAAGAAAATAATCTTTTCAATCAATTTTCTATTTGGGTGCATCAATTGTGGTGCAATGCTCAAATCTCGTGATTGACAACAGATTACACTTGCACTATCATTCAAACTGAACTTGGTCAATAATTTAACTTCCGTGCGTATTCCAAAGTTGCTAATGTGAGGTTTCTCTGCATATTACGTTCTAGTGTGATTTCGCCTATTGGTGATCACATTTTACCTCGCGGAATTGGTTGTCGACCCCCTCCCCCCTTCCCTACCCCTGTAGTATGCTTCTTATTTCGTGACAGACGGACTTCACTTCACCGGCGCCATGCGCAACCTCGTTCCCAATCCTCTCGAGAGAAGAAAAGAAAAGACCGTACGAAGGTTTCGTCATTCGTCCTCTTTTGAGAAAAGTGCCATTCAAGCCCCGTCCTCACTAAAGCCCCGTCCACACGCGGGAAAAATGTGAAAACGTAGCTTTATTTTTACGTCCGGTTAAGGCTACCTTCCACACTAATCCGTCACGAAAAAAAAGGAGACAACACGATAATCGTAAGATTTTACTTCCGGACGGTTTTTCTCAAACACAAATTTCATATGACCTGTTACATCCCGTTATTGTTTCGTTTTAAAATTTCTCCAGAGTAGAGTGGAACCTCCGTTTTCAAATTGTCCCGGAGCAGTGTAGACGGGGTTTCAGCGAGTTTTGAAGGAAGTTTTAATGCGAGATGAAGTACTACTGCGACTTTTCAGACACAATTCTTTCGATCACCACATTTCGCGCCAATTTCCGTATTCGAACGTAGGGTTATTTAAAATTCCCTGTTATTTTGTTGCCACTAGATTCCCACATTTCTAAGACCAAGGCAGCATCGGTTATTACCAGTCTTCGGTCCCGGAGATGAATACATCAGTCGCTTATGTCATCCTCATTATGGGGCTGTTCATTCTGTTCGGCGTCCTGGCATCTGGTATCCTCATCTGGAAGAGACTCCAGGGAAGATTCAGGAAAAAGCGTCGCCGACAGCCGACTTCAGCTGAGCTGAGGCGGATTGGTTTTCCTCTGATTGAGAGTAGTCCATTTTGGGTTCCCGGCAGAGCAAGAGAACTTATCGACATTGAGATACAGCCCTCGCCACACCTCGGGATGCCAATCACCTTTTCTACACCAAAACCACGACGTGGCAAAGTGGTGCGTAATTACTATACCATTTAGGTGCAATCGACAAAATGTAGTCGCAACAACATAGTTCTAAGGAATGAAAACATTACGTTTCTTCATTAGTGTTAACGTAGTAGAGATAATCACCATCCTATTTCTGTTTTTGTAGGATCAAGATCAAATCCCAAAGCTCAAGTTTTCAGTTCAGTATCACAAATCTAGGTAATTTGTTGTTTTCTTTCTTAATCATGTGGGAGGCGCGGCAGCCTCATGACCGAATTGGACTCCACTGAGTCCTATTACCATTACTTGTTGTTATCGATCGCGATTTGTTGATTCGCGTGACTTTCCCGCGCTTGCAAAATGTCACGGCCAGGGCGCTTGGTCACGGCTTCACACGCTTTCCCGCAGTGTTTTCCCGCGCTTTCTGCCGCATCTAATTATCATTTTCCCGTGCTTTATATGGCAAGTTATGTGCTTTAAAGTTTGTGATATGATTGGCTCACTTTTTTTTCCATTTAACTGAAGTGGTTTTCTTTGGCTACGCAATATTCAACGAGTGCGTGTTTTGCACATGAGATGGTAGTTAGCCAACGAGAATCTAATGTCCAACATGCGCGAGTGGAATAATTTTCAAAATATGGAGTAAACTAAAATAAAAATGAAGACGCTCAAATTACGCGTACGCATGCCACATTTGTAGAGCATGGTGTAATGGCTCATATACCATGGTGGGTAAGCCAATGAGAACTCTTGATTTGCATTATCTAATGATCTAATATTTGATAACATTATTTACAGCGGCTTTTTGGAAGTTCGACTGCTAGAGACCGAGAACTTTCATGAGGGCAGTTTTGAGGAGGAGTTCAGCGGAGATGATTCCTCTGTGTTCTTGTTTGCTAACGTTCAACTTACTCAGCAGGTTAGAAAGAGATATGAGAATAAAAGGTTTCACGGTCGCCGACCTCATCTTGGTAGTGGAGCAAACACTATTTACAGTGAATGTATGTGAGAAATCGTGAGTTTAATGCTCGATAACTTGAAGAAGGTTGACATCCTACAATTTCTGTGAATTACAAACTAAAATTATTAGCTAAAAGAGGTTACCGATCAAATTTGAGAATTGTACTCTTACAAAGAACGCCGCAAATTTAAATTTTCATTTTTCATACATTTTTCTGTAAAATGGAGCCGCGCGTTCGCAGGAAAATTGAGAAGCATCTGTATGAAAAACTAAAAAGACGATTTCTCGCTTCTCAGAAAACCGATGCCTTTCAAATGTAATCGGTTAACTCTTTTAGCTAATATCTTTAGTTTGCAATGCACAGAAATTTCAGAATATCAACCTTCCTCGAGTTATCGAGCATCAAAATCACGATTTCTCCCATACATTCACTGTAAATTTTGCCGTGTTTGCCCCACTACCAAGATGAGGTCGGCGACCGTGAAACCATCTATACCACATCCCGTTAATTCAATTGCAAAAACTATCGATTTTCCTAATCGATATCCCTTATTAGTATAAATTTACCGTAGTCTATTGTGAATCCGTGAATTTAATTGGCTAAATTACAGTTTTCCATCTGCTGTTAGTAAACAGTTACGCATCAGCGCACATCGCACATCACGTTTGAACCTGATGCAACGTAATGAAACAGTTCTTTTCTATGCGTTACTTGACATTTTTTCCTTTTTATATCAAAACAATAAGACTACTCGCCCTCGTTTTCTACGAGCGATAGTCAACTCGGCTGCGCCTCGCTGTCTATCTGCTCGTGGAAAACTCGGGCTCGTAGTCTAATTGTTAATTAGTATATACTAAAACAGTGGTTAGCGTTGAAGGCGCGCTCTGATTACCTAGTCAAACTTCGAACAGCCTTTGCTATTTACCTCCGAGCAACTCGGGAAAAATGGCGTCCCGGTTTGCATCCGGTTTACAAATGTTCACTTGAAAATCTGCACTACTCACGACAAAGCTCTATGAACTTCTACAACTATCTGTAGATATCAAATGCTGATGTCCTATTAGCACCGCTAACCACCTCCACTTCGGTGAATAGTTATTAATTATCTGATCTAAATATCCCGAAAATACCATATTGCATTTATTTTCCCCCAACATGTCTTGTATCCCGTTAATTTTTTACCTAAATATCGCCTATCCCCGAAAACCCAAACGGGACCCTCTATCAGCGCTGGGTTTCTGCAGATGGTTGTAGAAGTTCAAAGAGCTTCATCAGAAATAGTGCAGATTTTGAAGTGAACATTCGTCATCCAGCTTACTCATTCTCGCTCTAAACAATTTTTTTTGTTTGCACTTCATATTGTTTGTTGTTTTTCAGCCCTTTGAAGGGGTCCCTTTTTTCGAAGATTTTTAGATTCAGATGAAAAAACGTTTCGGAAATAAAAGCGTCCAAAATATTTATAGCACATTATAAACCTTTTTTAAAATAGCTTCAATAATGATTTTAAAAATAGCTCCAAAAAATTTGACCATTTTCTTTTGTTCAGGAGAAGGCAAAGCAGCGGTTACGCTTGATGTCTCGCCGCCGCCGCCGTCGACACACGTCTTTTGAGATTGAGATGAATTATGAAGAACTAACATTGCAGACACTGCAGTTTTGCGTCATGGGTTATGACGTGTACTCAAGACAGAAGGTCATTGGTGACGTGTTACTGCCACTGGCTGAACTTGCAAATCAGGGAATGGATATTACTAGGGAACTCATAATGTGGAGGGACATACAGACCTGCCAACCGGTAAATAGCAAAGCTAAAGAGGCAACGGGAAACGTCGCCAAACAAAATATGACCAGGCCCCAATTGTTGAAAGGCTGGATAACGTTATCCACCTGATAAGTTACTATCCACTGAATGATTGACAGCAAACCAAACCAGGCTATCCGTTGGATAGTGATTTATCTGTACCGGTGGATTTTGTTATCCACCTTTCGAACAATAATAATAATAATAATAATAATAATAATAATAATAATAATAATGATGATGATGATGATGATGATGATGATGATGATGATAATAATAATTGATGTTCAAACAGGGTAGCCCCTTCAGTCACAGGACTGGTATCAACGGGGGCCCTGTATAACATTAAAACGAACAATAACATCCTATTGTTTTATCCTTTTGTCCAAGATGCAAATGACTCCTTTGTTCCTTGTTTTGTTTTTGTCCTATGCATTATGACTTCAGATGTGCCGTTTTATATGGATCATAAACCGCAAAACCTTTAACAGAGTTCTTAAGCTTTGAAATTTTTTAGAAATTTGTTCCACTAAAGCTATTGCGGAACAATTATTTTCGTGCAAAAATAATATGGTGCTTTGACTTCTTCATTTCCCTTGCCTGTTCGTTCAGCAAGACATTGACAACCTGAGGAGAAATGAGCATTATCAATACGTTTGACAAAGCACTCACGATGGAGGTTTTATTCTCTTTCAGCGCTCATCATTATTACGTGAAGAAATTGGCCATTTGTCTACCGTACAGCCCTCTTATTCCCCGGCTAATAGTCAGGCGGAGCCTGCACGGAGCTGCGCCAGCGGCGAACCAACGAAAACCAAGTGCTCTGCTTCCTGAACCACGAGAGCACCTTCTCGCCAGAGGAAACTTATCGACCTGACAATGCTCAAATTATTGTTACAGTTTCTGTCGTATGATGCGACCTACATGATGCATGATTTACTCACGAGTCGACCTCAAATGACGAATATTTCACGCGTGAACTTCGCCATGTGAATAAGAAGCTGACTAAATTTATTTGCTATCGGTTGGCGATATGTGCTTAGACTGGCTGGGTTGAATTTTCGAAGAGTGCTTCGGACTCCATGCGCGCGCGTCCACACCACTCTGATTGGTTCGCTTTGAACATGCGTGTGCCAGTTATCATGGACTTTCTTATCTCCAGCTGTCAACCCCTATATAGAGCGGGGAATGGAGAGTCAGCTTCCATAATGAGAAAAAACACCAATTTGCACTACCAGGAGTCCATTACTAGGAGGCTGCATCTCCCATAATAAGCTAATGCAACGGGCATTTTTACAGACCAGTCTATGTTTAGATATTTTTCCCGCGAAATAGGCCAGTTCCAGTCTACATGCATGAGCACACTTCGGTGAGGATAAAATCCGTTCTGGATAAAACAATGCGGCCTCACGTGAACATGTCGACATCTTGTCGACGTGTCAACATTAGCCTGTGCTTGTGATTGCAATTGGTGACTGAGGTTCCTGTGGGGATCTGAATTCGAGATAATTAAATTCAAACTAAAATTAGATCGGTCTGTGAAAACGACGGGACAGGAATATGGGGAATTTACATGCTCCTATAGTGATGGCCTCCTGGCATTACTTATTATAATGTATACGACATGATGGACGCCCTGTTGGAATGTTTTTGTTCATAAAACTTGACTTTCCCAGAGTCAAGCCGGAATTATTTACGATTTACATTGATTTCTACTATTTCACGGGAGCCGTTCAAAATAGAGGTGTAAACATGGACTCGTCAGGTGGGAGTGGGTGGTGGTGGGGGGGGGGGGGGGGGAAGAGAGTAAAGGGAGAAGCCAATAGGCCCTCTCTATCCGAGAGAGAAAAAATTCTTTGTCGTAAGTTTTTTTCTCCTTGCAACCCGTGAAATTGCACTCCTTTTGCTCATGTAAGGGAAATTTGTGGGCTGCGAGGACGCAATAAGCAGGGAATACTTGACAAGAGGTTAGCAAAAGAGTTGGGAGGAGGGAGGTTGTGATCCTGTTTCACGCACGATTTAACCAAATTCACGCGTCACATATAAACACCCGACTCACGTAGTAAAATCATGAATAAAATAAAAAGACGCCTTTCACGCGTCATACACTAATTTTTGCCCTAATCACGTGTCGCTCTTTGCCACCCTCGGGTAAATCTCAAAGAGAGTTGTTGAGAGGCCCTTCCTGATCTCCGTAATTCTCTCCCTACTCGAAAGTGCTCACTTGTAAAACACTTCATGTTCACAGCAGATTTGGCTACACAGTTAAACTTTATCGCGTGCAGCTCGGCTTCCTAAAACAGGAAATCCTCACTTAAGACTTTAGTCTTGTTATAGGTTTACCCAACATGATTATATTCACGAAAAAAATATTTCCAAAAGCGCAAATATTGCTATGTTTCGAAAAACATATCTCCAAAAATCCGGCAAAGCAAACCTGAGCAAACCTGCCTTATATTACCTTATTACCTTATATTTTGTGCTTGGTTTTCATTGCTGTTTTATTTCTTTTCTACCATTTTTTGCATTATATCACCTAACCAACTTTTATATGTCCGCCTTTGACATATTTCATTTTTTTTTAAATATGGCATTCAGTCTAAAATCAGTGTTGAGTTGGGAACAAACCCAACAAGCTAAAACAAAGCAGTCTGGTTAAACTGGTTTACTTCTTTCGCGCTAAAGCAAGGGGAAGGGTGGTTCAGCCGGAAATCAAAGATCAAATAATTGAAAAAACAACTTAATTGATTCCAACTAAACTTTCCATAGGGAGCACACATCCTGCTGAGAAGTTAATATCGCGAAATCTCGCTAAAACGTAGGTATTAATTTACGACAATTTTGTTTTCGCGCGGAGATCAAACGACTTCAGACACGTAAGAAAAACAACGAACCTGAGGAGGGGTTTGTAAAGATTTGACATGTCAAAAACGCATGTGTGGGAGAGGGAGGGGAGCTGGAGCGATTAGGATTTAGCTGAATGGTACGATAACGTTGCGAAAAGCGATTTGGGATAAAACTTTGCAAAGGATGCTAAAATTCTCCGGCTGTTGCAGAAGTATTCGAAAACAAAAATAAGAAACACTGAAACAGCAGTGATAAACATATTACATTTTTTTACATTGGTAAAACTAAACGACGGCTTCATGATAGGAACACCAACCACTTTAAGAGCCTCGCTAAAATTGCTTACCACGTCAAAAATCAAGTGGGATTTCTTTGATATTTCGGCGAATGGCAAAACAGTCAACCATTGTAGAGCGCGAAAAGGCCTAGGTACGAGTATAGCGCTACATGTACAGTGTTACGTAGGACTTGTAAGTAGCGTTTTTCTCTGTAAGATCGCGTACGAGACAAAGGTAAACTATTCATTGTTTTCATTCCTTTATTTAGCAAGATTGTGCGCTCCTTATGGACTTTCCATTGGACCATAAGTTCAGACGCGTGACTCCTGATTCACGACAAAGCCTTATGTCACGCATTCTCCACGAGGTAACTGAACTTTAAAAAGACTAACCGTACGGTTGGGTTAACCGTTATATATTTTCCAATATTTCGTCAGGCACGACCTGACTTCTTCAGGGAATGTTTACAACTGAGAAAAGAAGTTACGGCACTTTTTTTCAGGTAAATTGAATGAAACCGGTGCGTACAGAACAGTAAAATGAGCGAGTACCTCTCAGAAACACTAAAACAAGCTTTCCCATTACAAACATTTCTCTTTATCCGTTAGGTTTTATAGAGGTTTACGTTTTCAAGCAGTTATGCGTGATTAATTTGAGCAGTGCACCAGCGCACGCAGAACAGGTAAAAAAATGTTAAATGAAAAAAAAAAACAAAACAAAGACAATTTTGAAAACAATAGGAATTGCTCAGTATACGCTCTCTACAAAATATTTTTGCCTTTGGCAAACAATTTTCCACCGAAAAAAAAAAAATAAACATCTACCAAAGAAATGGTACTATGTCTGTTTTTATCGGTTTGATCGATTTCCATCACGCGCGACAATCAAATGCGCTCTTTTATTGGACCATTTGCCATATTTTGCTTACCTATCTCTAGGCTGAGCAAAATTACATTTCTCAAAGACCAGCTCTTTTCTTTGCTGTTTGTCTTATTTAATCCCTTTTCTGTTTGTTTCTAAGGGTAAGCGACTCCTGGTTTACTGAGGGCTTTGCTTTGTCGACCCGATCTCGATGGAGCTCCAATTAACCGCTTTGTTTGGGTTTTCTGGATTCTGTTTTTGTCTCGTTTTGACAGTTGATGAAACGAAGTGCATAAAATGCAAATATGTGTATTGAATTCTGACCAATCAGCGTGCGAGAATTCAATAGTTTTACGGGTAATGACTCTGTTATTTAACAGTCGCCGCGGACTCGCGAGCTCGTAATATTTTTACATCCCTGAAAGAATTCATGTTCTCGAGTGTTTTACATAAATCAACTTTTCATTTCGCGGAACCAATAATGCGCAGCGTCACTGACAGGGGAAAAATTCTTTTCGCGCTCGCTCGATGGTTGGATGTTTTGTAAAATCGGAAAACGGTGTAAATAGCCTCATTTAGTTATTGTTACTGTTTGTATACTGTTCCCGTGAAATTCCTGCCATCGAAGGGACATAAATTTCCGCAATAAAGCCCTACCTGACTGAAATGTTTAAATAATGAAAAAGCCGCATTTTTTAATTCTTACACGTCTACTCTGTTTTCTTTGGATCTGAAAACCAAAACTTGCGTTGTATTCGGACAATATTTTTCTCGGTAATTTGAGATTTGGAGGGCAAACAACTACTCGATTCTCCTGTCCTGTTGCGGAGTCTGTAATCCTCAAGGTATTTCAGATAGAGAGTTTGATTTTCGCCGTGTATTCGTCATTTCTAACTGTATGAAATGCTCTCTTATATATTTAGATCATTTCCACACTAGTTGTATCCAACCGTACTGTGATCTTGTGTATTTTTAGATCACCGTAGCGCCCCGGTGTAGCGCGCTCAACCACTCGGACGGGGTACGATTATAAAGTTCCTCAGACACCACCGATTACGAGCCGATCGCTCCAAATCATTACACAATCGAAATAAGTTCGCTCGCGTCAGCTAACACGGAAAAGAATACCACCGAAAGTTTTCAATTTTGAAACGTTTGATTTTGGCAAATTTACATATATATAGTCACAAGCAAGGGTTTTCCTTCGGGCTACACTTTTACCAACCGGCGAATTTCAAGGCAAATTTTTTCGCTGTCGTGGCCAACTTTGAGTTCGTGATCACAACAGATTCCCTCAAGGAATGCTAAATAAGCAAAAATGTTGTCTACGAAGCTTTTCCGGTCGCCGACTGGCGAGTATTCGAGGGGAGGAGTAATGAGATGAAAGTGGTAATTCTTTACCGTAACTCGTGGCGTAGCGAGTCAGTTTACTTTTGATTATTTCACGAGGCATTGTTTTACAATTCTGTGACGTCACGTACCACATGCGCTTTATGCTTTCCTTCGCCCTTCTTTCCTCAATATCGCACCAAACAACCCTAAAAGGTAAATTTTCATGTTGATTCCAAGTTTCGCCGCTTTCTTCAATACTCCATAGTATTTCGAACTTCGGAGACTCTTAAGTTGTTCATAAACTAGATTTGCACACGTGTTGCAGCATTTCCAGAGCTCGATTTGCAGGTTTCCTGAGCTTTCGAGACTTAAAATTCCCTCAAAACGCCATCCAAAATGGCTGTTTTTGTCTTTCTCCGACGAAGGCCAGATGATGTGTAGGGGACAGGCTGAAAGTTACAGAAAAAGCTAGAAGCATATCAAGAACGACTTTTGCCGGTAAGAACTCGATTTTAATGTATTTCCAGGCTTCCTATCTTTATCAAATAGTTTGTAACTTTCCTCTGCGTACTTCGCTTGAATTTTGTCGTTAAATTCAGGGCGGGGAAATAGTCCGCGAAGCAAATCGCTTTGGTGTAGAGTCTTGGCGGTTTTTTCAACTTTGGTCGATCGAACAATACTCTAAAATAGTTTTTCTAACAGTTGTAAATAAACATGTGTATTAACTACGCATAATACCTCCCTTATAGCTCGATATTCTTGACTCGGCGTAAGCACGCATTTCGTGGCCACCAACATACTTATTTAAGCTATTGTTTCGTCCTTTGACATCGTATTTCTAATCCTCAGGTATAACTGTGAGTCTTTAATACCTCGCTGCCCTGGAATGGATCCTCGAGACGTCCCAAATCACAGTCCCGCACATACACACAGCTTTTTCGATGGCAATCCAGGTGATGGTGTGTTTTAACGTCCTGTCTCCTTCAAATGGCTTCCTAGTGTCGTTTCGCCGTTACAAATCAAACCTCGTAGAGATTTTCGTTTTCGTTGTTTTGTAATCTTTCTTCAGATAATACTTCCTTGAAAGTTAGCCAGGTTTGTTTCAGAGTTTTCGTAGCTTAGTCTCTCGGAGCAAACTGGTCACTTGTCCTTTGAATCTTTTGTTGTAGGCCATCCAAACACGGTGCTTCGTTCACCCCCATTGTCCCACGACCCTTCTTATGGAATGCATCCCAGTGCATTTTCTATGATGGGTAGAAGACCAGGTTTACCAGACTATAGGGGGTCGTTAGATCCAATATTGGGCTCCCAGAGCAGCCTTACCTCCCCTGGAGCACTGCATGGTTCATTAACTGGTGGTGCCAGCAGCGCTGGTTGGTGGATGCCCCCCCATCCTCATGCCCACGGAATTGCTCCGGAATACTTCACAAGTCACATCCCTGGTGGTTGGCTTTCCCACGAACATGACTGCACTCTTGCCAATCACGACAGACTTGAAGAATGCCTGTACCCATCAGCAAGGTCCAGGAGCAATATGATGAATGGTGTTAATTCTTCCAGTGTTTTTGGAAGTGGCTCGGGAATATTTTACCCTCCACCAACAAGTCCACAATCTATGCACAGTTTTGTTCATCAAGCTAGTCCCACAACCAGTAACTCTAAAAGTGGACTATCACATTGGAGTAGTCATGGCAACCATGATGGAAAGGGCATTCTTGATCTGGGAGACAGTCGTGATCTGGATATGATACCACGAATGAACAGAAAACTGAGTAACTGCAGTGAAGAAGGTAATGATAAAGACAGTGAAATGAGACCAAGTGATGTGGTATTGCATCACAAAGAAAGAACGAAAGATGCTAAAATTGAAAGAACAATGGCCACTAACAACATTTCTGAAAATACAGATATGAGATCTGGAAATAAATTGCCACCCGAACGAAATTCAGAGAAAAACAGTTTAAACATCCAAAAGCAGTTGGATCACTCTGAGCATAGTGAAAAGAGCAGTGTTCAAATTCAACAAAATAATTTGTCAGTGAAAAAGAATGAAAGCAAGACAACAACAAGAATTTCAGAAGCGGATCACTCATCGCCTAGTATTGCCTCTATTTCAGAACCTAGTAAGTCTTTGTCAATGCCTCCAAAACTACAGAAAGTAAAATCTGCTCCTCCACCTCGACTGCAAGTGCCAACTTCAATTTTAAATAAAACTGAAGGAATTGTTCCCACAAAACCGGAACCACATGTTAAAGCAGGAAAAGCAATTTCCTCTTTACTCAAAGAAGAAATGTTGAAACCTATGAAAAAAGTGGTTACAAACTCAGCAAAGGCTAAACAAGTACTATTGAAAACAGATACAAAGGAGAGCGTAGTCTCTGGTGAAGTGCAGAGCAAGTCAAAAAGTGCACTTCCAGAACAGAAATTGTCAGGCTCCTCAAAAGGTTTACCTGTGGTTGAAAAGCCAACATCTGGCCCAGCTCCAAAGCAGCCAAAGATTCCGTCAGGTAAGCCACCTTTAGTAGCACACTTTCGCGATGTAAAGTACAATGAGGATAGCAGTGATGATGACACTGACAGCAGCAATGTAAGTAGTGGCAGTGAAAGTGGAAGCGGCAGCGATGACGAAAGTGAGGAAGGCGAGGAAGGTGAAAATGAAGAAGACAGCAGTGGCAGTGACACTGACAGTGATGGTAGTGATGAGGAAGAAGAGGGAGGGGAACAGCATGATGAAGATGATGATGAAGAGGACGAGGATGATGTTACTATGGAAACCCAGGAAAGTGGGGCATCTTTTGAAGAAATGCCTTATTCTTCAAGCAAAAGGCAAACAGATCAAAGCTCTACAGGTAATTAGACACAATTTAATGTTGTGGGAAACTTGCAAGTGTTATGTACAGTACCTACATGTAGGATTCCTCTGATATGCTCTTACACAAGGCCACACTTGAGAAAAAGCTCTTATACTGTAATTAAGGATCAAGGACATGTAAAATGTCATGTATCAAATCAATTTCCAAATGTTATATACTGCATGCAGCAACTGAGGTTGATAATTAGTTTGGTTTTAAGTTAAGTTTTGTTTTCCTTGGTGTTCAGATTATTACAAATATGCATGTACTGTAAATATGAGACAAAGAAGGGAAGACTCTAAATTTGCTTGAACTAATTTCATACAGAAAACAAATTTAAATCTACATGTTAACTTTTAAGTAAGAAATTTTTTCTTGTGAATGTTAAATTTCACTTACATTGTCTCATATTTAAATGTGAATTTTTAGTTAAACAGTATGGAGAGGATAGTAATACATGGGTGTGCATAGATATGGAATATCTCTTTTAATGTTCAGTGGGACATCTCACAATGGGGCACATCAAACAAGTGATATATAAAGTTGAACACGTGAAGAGATATTCCATAAATTGTTTATCTTATTGTTTATCTTCTATAATATGAGAAAACAGAAAGAAATCACGTACGCTGATTGGTTAATAATCATGTTTGTATAACTCAATGGAGACGCAGAACTAGCATGCGCTGTTGACGTTGTGATGGCATGAGCAAAGAGAATTTACATTTTGATAATCAAAGTTAACAAGTTGTTTTCCTTTTTCTCGTTGCAGTGTTTTCTAAAAGATATAGAAAACATGTACTCCATGTTTCTGTTAAGTTATATAAACACTCGTGAAAGTTTGGGAGAACTCGAAAAGCTGCGGCTCGTGTTCCCACAGCATTTCTCATTTCCCTTTTAACTTTTACTCGTTTTATATAACTCGATAGAAACACGGTACATGTTTTCTATTTCTTAAATACTACAATTTTCCAAGGATTTTCTAAGTACAGTACTGCTTTCTGAAGATTTCTAAAGATTCTCTAAAAATTGTCTAAAGCCCACACAAGAGTTTCTGAACATAATTTTCCGAAAATTACCAAAGATTCCTGAAGATTACAAAAGATTGCCAAAAGCTTCCAATGGAGATCCCAAGATGCTTTGATCATTCATGAACAAATTTAACTACAGTTTAAGGGTCAAACATGATATCAGTGACGTCATTGATATCTTCACTTGGAGGACATGGATAATAAAACACCCAAGTCCCAGATATGGTTTTATATGAAATGTGGTGTATTTCAATAAAACACTTGTGTCCATGTAATAAATCATGTAACAACATTTGGTCAGGATTTTTTTTTTTATTGATTACACTTGAACTTTAGAAGTACCGTAAATGTGTTTGGTGTCAGGGATCAAAGGGAAATTAACTTGAGACAATTAAACTACATGTGCCTGTTCTAGTAGGAGCAGCAAGAAATAACCTGGCACTTTACTGAGAATCACTCTATTTTATGAACTTAACAAATTACGTCAAAATTTCTGGCATTGCTTCTGGTTGAACATTTTAAATTTTTGTTTGAAACAGTAGAATGCAGTAATTGGAGTGCAGTTGAATTTTTATCTTAAGCTCTTTAGAATGTATTAATCTGTCTGATTTAGATACATTGCAACTGCATGTAAGTGTCCAGTTTTCAATAAAACAGTTTATTTACATGTTGGAAATATTTGTTGTAGGGACTCCTAGAAAAAGACGTCGAACTGTGGACGAGGAAGCTGTCCAGATTCCTTTAGTTAAGGGGTACATGTGACAATATGCTTCATAAAATTAATCGTTTTTTTCTCAAAATAGCGTAATATAATTGACAATTAACTCCCACTAGTGCTTATTTGAATGATCTTTTAAGATAATTAAAATTAGTTTTTAAACCTCATGGTATTAAGTATTGTTTGTTGTGTTCTACAAAAGGTCTTGTATGTGTAAGGTGTGATTTTAGGATACATGTAGTATGTAGTGAAAAATGCCAAGTAAAAAAGGGGTTTTCCAAATATACATGAGCAACATTTAGTTCCCAATAAATGCCAAACGAGTCATATTCAAACTTGTGATATGATTGTTAATTAGCATTAATCTGGTTATTATTGAATCAAATTGAACATTTTCCTGCTGTTTATCTTGCTTTGAAAGAGCTCAGCTATCCTTTTTTTGTTCCTCTCTGTTATTTTTAATTGAAGGATTTCATGCAGAAAGGGCATGTGTCACCCAAAAAGCAATATACCTTACATGTAGGCCCTTTTTACATGAAATCCATCAATTACTAACCTTGTAGATTAAAAATGGAAATGAGATATTTAGTCAGCTATAAATATTAACCATAAACAAATCACAGAAGTGAATTTAATTTATTGATAACCAGTTTGTTTTAATCTTGTCTAGTTTTGAACATTCATGTTTCTTTTATTATTCACATGTTGCAGTTTAAATTTGATTATGACAGAATATTTATTTATTGTCTAGAACATGTTGATATCTAGACTTCCTTTGACAAAATTAATGGGAAGCATGTTCTGGTTTGTAGATGGCGACGTCAGACACGTCTTCGTCAAGTTGGTGCTTCTGGTGGACTAAGAGGCGATGTGTACTATTTTGCTCCTTGTGGGAAGAAACTTCGTACATATCCTGAGGTTACACGGGTGAGTATGGGAAGTATATTAACTGCTTTGCCAGTGAGTCATGTAACTGAGTCCCTGACGGGAATTGAAGCCATGACCTCCTAATCACCGGGTGGGTGCTCTATCCACTGAGCTAGGAGAACTAATGGAGAGAAAGGTCATTTAACTGAGTTCATGTGCGACAGGTGTCTTGCATACTGCTAGAATCAGGACTGTCTAAGTCATCGTGAGTGCCGTAATGAACTCCTTGAGTGCTGGTAAATGAATAAAGATGGTGAATTTGCTTGGTACGTAGTGAAATGTGAAGAGTGAACTGATCAATTTTACACAAGTGTGGGAAAATCTGAGTCCCGGACAAAATACGAACCTGTGACCTCCCTTGCTTTAACATAGGCTTGCCTCAGTCTTTTTCTTTCAACTGAAACAATATGTATTGGTACAACCTGTTTGTGTTTCACTCAGTTGTTATATAAGAATGAATATTTCAAGTCTTTTTCTTTTTTGGTAAAAACCAACTCTGTTTTTGTTAGTCTAAACTTATAAAGATTGAAATCATTTTCTTCCACAGTATCTTAACAAGAATGGTATCACTGATGTAACCCTGGAAAACTTCAGTTTTAGCACAAAACTCCATATTGGAGAGTTTCTGGAATGTAAAGAGGTTTGTTGGTCTTGCTTTTATGTATGTACATTTAGCGTATCTTGCGTATTGTACTGTCCCATTACAAGAACTTACATAATTATAATATGTATTAGTTTTTTCTCAAGCATCTGAGTGGGCCGGAATCCTATATCCTCAAATTTGATTGGCTAATCATGTGCTTGTGACTGGTCCAGCTTTTTGTGATCCATAGGCCATATGTTTCCTTTTGGCTCCTAAATTTTGCTCCTAAAAGTTAGCAGTAATCATCAATTTTTGCTCTTTTTACACTTCCATCAACAGGCAGCTTTTTCAAGCCCATAGTCACAGTTTTTCACTATATGGACTGACACTAAGCCAGCAATTAACATATATTTATGGTGTTCCACGTTGTGTTTCAAAGGCCGCATTCCTTGTTGAGTGCAATCAGTCAGACTTGTAAATGCAATTTGGGTGCTACTGGAAGGACTTTTCAAACAATTTGATGTAATTCATTGTTAAATGTTGATAACATTTCCGGTGTCAAGCTTAAAATATTAACTCTCCTCACTGCTATCAGGGATCTGTGTTTGAACCTCTGCCAGAGGAGGAAGTGCACAGAAGAAAACAGGCTGAAGAGGAGAAGAACCGAGCCAAATTGGAAAAACTAAACAAAAAACAAGAGAAGAAGCAAAAACAAGCTGGTATGATTCAAAGTACTTTTAATATTATTGTTAATTCTTAGTATAAAATGGGCCAGTTTTTGAGATATTAAAAATGAGACTTAGAGGAATAAAACAAAAGAAGAGAATTTTTATTTATGCCTCAACTTCGACATAATTTCTTTTGCTTTAGTCCGTCTAAGCCTTTGAGTCATGTTAGATAAATTTTAATATTTTGAAATTGGCCTGTTGATTAATGTTCTGTTGAGGTAAACTGCTTAGTTGTTGCAAATACATAGTGATGTGATGTACATGTAGTCTAATCTACTCTGAAATATGGTGTGTTACCTAGGTGTAAAATATTTGAATTTGCTTAGTAATAAGCTGATAAATTGCTGGTTATTTTAAGCAGTTATAAAGGTGAATTGCTGATATCACTTGCATCACTTAATCAATCGAGGAGAATGAAGCAGATCACACTGAGGATATTTTCCTACAAATTATCCATTTTTCTTTGAATTCACACTTGCTTTGTTTGCAAGAGTGAATACTGAAAATGATGGCAAGGAAATCAGTATTATTTAGTACCTATACAATACTGATAAACTGTCCGATAGTTTACCATCCATCTGATCGGTTGGTGTATGTTGGAGATTGCCAAGTTTTAAATATATTTTTTTGAGAACTGCTCAAATCAGATTATTCTGACAAATCAAATCTAAGTGGTTAAATTGAGGAGGAAAGTGTTACCGGTATGTAGGATTTCCCACTAGCACATGCTACTGTATCTACCATAGTAAGGCTGAGTCCCAACATCTTTTATCTTCAGACCCTTTAAGTTGAAGCTGTTGAGACTCTGCACCCAAAATTTGTTTTCATACTTTGACTCCCTTTGGAGAAAAATGTATATCAGCTCTCTTTCTGCTAAAATAATTGCTCCACACCAGACTACCCTTGCACAGGGTTTGATTTCAATTGTGCCCCAAATTTGGTTCAGTGAAGGTGATTTCGATTTCGCTGCAGAAATGGTACAGAAAGCTGCGGAAGCTAAACTTGTAAGAAAGGCTCAACGGCAAGCTGCCATGGATGCTGCTAAGATGGCCAAGAGAGAAAGAGGTTAATTAAGATTAATGTTAATCTGTAATGGTAATAGAACTGAGTGGATACAATTCAAGGAGTAACCTCACAGTAACTTTAAAACCAGACTGGTGTTAATTTGGAGGCTGATTTTAAACTGCTGGTACAATTATTCTTGAATTGTAAGAAGCAAAGTCCTGTTGCCAATGAATCATGTCACTAAGAAAATTCAAGACTAAGAACGCTTTTTGAGCCTTCATTACAAAAAAAACTTAGGAATATTCTATTGATTCTACTGACCGAACCGACAAGTCAATGGAAATATTTACAGCAGTTATAATTGGACACCTGGTGGTGTGTGTGTGCAACAATTCAGGTCTGTTGACCATCAATCAGAATCAAGAATTTTGTTATTGACATGATTAATGTTAATTAAGTATTTAATAGAAGCATAGGCCATCAATTCTGTACTTTGATGGTATGTGCATCTCAAACTAATTCTGACATGTGAGTCTTATCAGGATGGTGTCACCTGTCTCAAGACACACTTGTCTGCTTAATCTTGTACTTAATATTTTTGGCCATGTGTGACCATTTCATTTCAGAAATGGCCCAAAAAGCAGCTGCAGCTAAACGACTAGAAAAAGTGCAACGTGAAGCTGCTTTGGAAGCAGTTAAGATGGCCAAAAGAGAGAGAGGTGTTTATTAAATTCACGTGTTTATGGCTTGCTTGCATTGCTTTTAAAATACTATTGTGCAGGCATGGCAAGATGAGTTAAAAATATTGAATAAGTTTTGTTTTGTGTGCTTGTGTCAATTTACATGTATACCACTCCCAATTAAGTGATGGTGATCAGTCAAAATTATTGTCATGTTAAAGCAGGTTTGTTATGTTGCTCTCATCACTGGTTCACTGTGGAGCAAATGACTGTTTGGCATTTCAAGTGCTGCTGGTGTCATCAGAAATCTTCAGAGTGTTTGGGGTCTGTCATGTTAGACTTTGTTTCATGCAAAGACTGTTTTTCTGTGGTGTCAAACTGTGTCTTTGAATGCAGTGGTAAAGAACAAGTGTCCCTGCTTTGTTCCAAGTCACAACTGAAGAAAGAGACTTGTGTAGTGTTTGTTGATGTCTTGTGTTCCATGTCATAATATAGGTGTTGCAGTTAATTTTTGGTTTCAGTTAATTTTATAATTTAATTAGCCAGTTTTTTTCTAACTAGGTTTTATTTATAATTACTATTTATTTAGTTATTAATTTTTTTTTGGTGGGGGTTTGTTTCTCAAAAAGAATAACACACTCACCACCAGCTTTAACCCTATCCCTATCCCTATTGACCTCCCTAACCCTATCCCTAGACCAAACCCTAGACCTAGCCCCCCCCCCCAGTTTTTTTTTTGCACTCACCTGGATTTGAACTCTGGATCTCTGACTTTGAAGCAGTAATCCTGTAGTTCTTCCAGACCTCTATGTTCATTCGTCCCTATGACCTGTAGCTTTCTTTGTTATCAGGGCTAGAGGCATTGTTTCTGCTGTATCATCTATTGTTTCGTTCTCCAATCACAGACTGCGCCTGGAAAGCTACAGGCTTGCTCCTCTGAAGTCCATCTTCATATCCACTATGCCACACAAGCAATCGTTGCAGATTTGCTCATATTTATTGGTCTAACAAGTTATTGGCCCAGACTCACCCTTCCCCACAATTTAAACTGGTTTGAAAATTTCAACCCAGTTTGAAAAATAATATGAACCAGTTAAAAATAAAATCACCTAGTTAGAAAAAAAACTAACTAGTTAAAAATAACATCACCTAGTTAGAAAAAAAACTAACTAGTTAAAAATAACATCACCTAGTTAGAAAAAAAACTAACTGGTAATTATAAAATTAACTGAGACCAAAAATTAACTGCAACATAGATGTCATTAATAGAAAAAAATCCTTCTCACTGTGCAATCGTGACGTGTCGCTTGATTTCTCATAGCTGAGGCAAGGATGCGTAATAAGGCAATGAAGCGTGAAGCTCTACAAGCAGCACGAGAAGCCAAAAAAGAAAGAGGTAACTAATACATATAGAACTAAGTTGCTATTACTATATTTTTGAAAGCAAGAATAAAGGCAAGTGATGCAGACGGCTAATGCACTTTCATGTCCTTGTCTCCTGCAATGTCACCTCTTGCCCTGATCTACACACACCTATATGCTTGTTGCATTGTACGTGAATTACATTGCAGTCAAAAACTGGCATGTTCACCTGTATCATCAAAGCTATACCAATCATACACCTCTGTAACAGGTGTTATGGGGCTGTAGCCTTTAATGGGAACCATGTCCTGGTACAGTCAAGAGCACAGGTGGTAATTCATGGTCATGGGCATTTAGATATCCGTATGTGCCAGAATTCCATGTGTTTTTTCTTAAGCACAAGGACTCTTCTCAGAGGTTGTTTCCCCTCCCCTGTCCATCTCTCTCTTTCCACTGTTTTATCAGTGTGATGGGTGCCTGTTTTCCCCCTTGTGCATGGGGCTCATGGTTGGGTTGCCAGGATTAGCTAGCCATGGGAGTAGTCATTTATCTACATGTAGGAGCTGCCTGCCAATAATAGTAGCTGCTGGATGTCTTGGGTACCCAGTGTCCACTTTACCAGGCAGTTGTTAATAGCATTGAATGACTTGTGCACATGTGTATTGCTGCTCACCCAGCAACCTCTCAAAACAACCTCTCTTGTACTATTAGAAGTGATGGTATTTAGCAGACTGATCTGACAGAGTTAACTTCTTTTTTTTAACAGTGAGGATGCTTGCGGAACAGAAGCGGCTTGCTAAAGAGAGGGCTAGAGAGCAGAGGCAGCTGGTGAGCTACCGCATATAATTATCAATGATAAGTATTACTGTTTAGCTTGTTTCCATGTACTGGGAAAGCTTCAAATGCAATTACAACTATGGTCATATAGCATACTTAGGTGACACAGAATACAAACTAAGAAAATTGTGAACATTCAGTAGCCCAAGTCTAGTGGGTGTGCCCTGATGGGCAAATAAATGTTTTTTGTTCTGGAACATTTTTGAAGAAATTCAGATTCCTTAAGTTAAGGGATTTTTTGGGGGGGAGGGAGTGGGGGGGGGGAGCTGAGTGAGAAAGATTTTTGGGTTCTCCTATGATAGGCACTCTTGAGGGAAATTGGTTTTGTTTGCACCCTGTAAACGTTAGTAGTCATACAGACTGGTAATTGATCATTTCATCAGGCTCGTCGAAAAAAGAAGGAAGATGCAGCTAATGCCAAGTATGAAGATGCCATGAAGAAGGCAAAGGTAAAGAATAGGCTGTGGGTCAAGTTCTTTTAGAAAAACAAACTTTTCTGGTTAGATTAGGAAGCTTAAGCAACTACAACAGAGATGCCAAGGATGATGCCTTGTCTGATATAAATTGTTTTACCAGTGAAATTTGCAATTGTCTAGATCTGCTCAATGTGCCAATGGCTCTAAAAAGTATCTTAGGTTATATCAGTGACAGTGTTCAAATCTAAATGGAAATATGAAACATAAGCTGTCGCTGCTCGCGTTCCTCAGCCTACGCAGATTTGGTATTTTATGTTCTTGTTTTGCAGAGGACGGCAAAGAAATGCTTAAGGATTTATAATGCACATGCAGAGCCATTGTTCAGCTTATTGTATCTTTTGTTTCATGACATTGTTGTTGCCATCTTCATTGTGGTTTGCTTAGCCTCACTAATAACTTGATTTGGCCTTGAAGCAGAAACAAAATATGTCATGTCATGTCATATTTCCTCTCTGCTGAAAGTGTCCTTGTTTTAACTGGCTTCTCTAACATTCTTTGTTTTTATTCAGGAAAGGGAACTTAAACGCCAACAGGCTGTCCTACTTAAGCAGCAGGTATGTAGCAAAGTGTTATTTTTGGTTTGACATGAAACAAGGCACAATAAGATAAAGCGTGAGTAGAGTTCATACACAAACTACATGTAGCATACAATCATGTAGAACTTTCGCTAACAGTTCTATTCCTACTGTAAGGTTGTTTTTCGCTGGACTTAGTTTTGCCTCAATTTTTACTACAGGAAAAAGAACAGAAGAAACAGCAGCAAATGATGATCAAAGCAATTGAATCTCAGAGGAAACAAGAGGTGCGACAAAGATGTACTTAATTACAGTAGCTGGTGTTATAAAAAATCTAACACCAAATAAAAAGTTGAGAATAAAATCTCTGTCCTGCTTGTTTTCAGGAACGTGAGAGGTTAAAAGAGGAGAAGAAGATGGAAAAGAAGTTGCTGAGAGAGAAAAAACTTGTAAGAAATCCGATGGTTATATCTTGACTAGCATTTACCTTTTTGTTTAATTTGTTGCTTTATTGCTATACTGTAGAGGTTGTTTTCCACCTGCATTGATTTTGTGTCATCCATATTGAATTTAAAACCCTCTTTTCATTTTTGGATGACAATCTTTTACAGGAGCAAAAGAGAAGAGAAATGATCTTAGCTCGTGAACTAAAGAAGCCAGTGGAAGACATGGTACTCAAGGATAGTAAGGTAATAATTCTTTTTTAAACTTAAAGAAGACAAAGTAAACTTATTAGTACTTACCGGTGAGACTCATTCATGGCAAACTAGATATGCTAAATTTACGAGTTAATCGAAATACAGAAGGTGGTAGAACTTTTACTGTGACTGCTTCTCTGGAATGGAATAAGCTACCTCTTCAAATGAGGAAAGCAGAGACTCTCAAGACTTTCAAAAATTCTCTTTGGAACAGGATTTTTAAAGACCAGCAATCTTTAAATCATTTCTCTATATAAATATTGTGGGTCGCTGTGCTGCATGCTAATAATTGTTTTATAGTTTTATTAGATTTTGATAATTTTATAATAAGCTTTGATTTGTAACTATTTTAACTATTTTGATCTTGAAATGAGGGCCTCTAGTTTATTAGCATTTAGATGCTATTTTGAGCTACCCTCGATAAATAAAGACTTCACTTCACTTCACAAAGCCATGAAGGCATGATGAATCCGAGTGTGCTTTAGTTTTGAACTCTAATTTAGGTGTGGAAGGTGTGGTGGTCTCGTTTTTAGTGCATTCGACTCTGGATTGAGCAGTCTGGGTTCAACCGCTGGCCAGGGAACTTATGTCCAGGATTGTATGCAAACATTGTTTAATTAGTACAAAGCAAGTGACGTGTTGTTTACAAACTCGCGCTATATTTAACCGGAATAGTAGCCGGCGAAATGTGTCGCGAACGTGTTCCACGAATGAACCATTTCTTTTTGAACCAAAACTCCCTGGGGTGGGAGAAAGCTTATTGTTCAAACAACATTTCACTTGGATATATTGCTCGCTCTTAAAGCAAAAAAAGATCGTGACGCGGCTTTTCCGCTGTGACACTATTTACATGGCATTGCTGGACTTTATTGAAGTGTCTCCCGTGAACTTTGTGGTAAAATGAAATGTATGCTTAGCAGATGAGTATTCTGCAATTTAGCCGCAGATGATATTCTTTTCCTAAACAGGGAGAAAACCAAGCAGTCGTTGCAAGTAGGCAGCGATAATTACTCGACCGGTGGCTAATTGGTAAATCTTCAAAGCGAACTAGATTGGAAATACGATAGCTTCATTGAAGATTTTTTTACAATATGCAAATGTGGCTGTAATCGAACGGCTCTCGCTTTTTGAGTTTCCCTAACAAAGCTAGTTATTGTTTTGTCCAACAATACTTCACAAAAGAAACAGTTAGAGGTGAATAACAAAGAAATACCTATACGCGTATACGCGTATGGTCATACGCGTATACGTGTATTGTAATACGCGTATGCGCGTATAGACTGCGTATGCGAAGTTCGCTTATTTCTGAGCGGTACTGTACTTCATATTTGGCAGATTTACTTGACATTTGCATATTACTTCATATTTAACAGAATTGTGTGTGTTTTGGTGACTTCTTACCAATGAGGAATTTGAATCTCATTAGCGTTCAATCTTGGACATATCAGGGCCAGGGTCACTCTGTTGTGTTCTTAGACAAGACACTTCACTCTCACAGTGCCTCTCTTCACTCAGGTGTATAAATGGGTAACAGCGAATGTAATGCTGGGGGGTAACCCTACAATTGATACCATCAAGGGTCGAGTAGAAATACTCCTGGTTGCTTCACGTTGGGATAAGCTCCATCCTCATGGGCGAATTGCCTCAAAAGCATACTACCTTTTTCATCATCAGTTTCATTTGTGTGCATACAAATGTCACAGTTTGTCACTTAATCACAAAGTTTACAAAATCACCTTTCCATCACATATTCCAGACAATCAATTTGTTTTCAATTTTATTTCTTAAGGCATTACCTGAGTTGACACGAGTTCTAGGTCTTCAGATACCTGGAGGTGCATTTGCAGACTTACTGATGGTGCAAGAATTTGTACACAACTTTGGTGAAGCTTTAGACTTGGGTATGAACTTATCAAGACTGATCGCTGGTTACTTTTTTGTTTCATCACTATTACTCTTCCCAGTAGACCGCGACACACAAATTTTTTTGCCGCCTTCAAAGCAATGTTTTTGATGCCGCGAGTTTGTTTCAAACCAATCACGCGGTACAGTGAAAT
Organism: Catalaphyllia jardinei; assembly: GCA_022496165.2. Taxonomy (NCBI): domain Eukaryota; kingdom Metazoa; phylum Cnidaria; class Anthozoa; order Scleractinia; family Caryophylliidae; genus Catalaphyllia; species Catalaphyllia jardinei. The sequence goes on from CM042752.1 coordinate 1,837,844, forward strand.
GCACCACATGAGGATACATGTATTTTTGTCATGACTTTTTCTTACTACGTTATGATCATTTACAACATGTTTATCTTCAAGAGGAAAGCTTATCGTGGTCACCCGGTAAGCTTTCCTCTTGAAGGTAAACATGTTGTGAAAGAACATCATGTAGTACGAAAGTCATGACGCCACGCAGAACAAATGCCCTCACGTGTTGCATTTCAATGTATCACGTGATTGATTTGAAACAAACTTGCAGCATCAAAAATGTTACTCTGGAAGGCGGCAAAAAATTCGTAGGTGTAACGGTCTACTGGGAAGAGTAATAGTGTGTTGTTGACTGGTGGTATTGAAGGTGTACTGAGCTTAAAGTTAGTTTTCAGATGCTCCCTTAAATGGAGTAAACAAATGAAATATAATGTAGAAAACAATAATATTGATGTTAAGAGGCTACCCAGTTGGCTTTTTGCAAAGTTTAGTCAATGCGTTGAAGTTGAGACTACTGAGAACAACTCCAGCAAGTTTCAGGATGAAGGTTTTGAACCAGGGACCTTTGGATTGCAAAACAGCATCAAATCAATATGTAGGTTGTCTCTATCAATTTGGGGAAATTGTCTTTTTTTTTATGCATGACCAAATTCTTAGAACTGACATAAAAGGACATGCTAAGCTTAATTACCCAATAGTTCCTGGAAAATTTGAACTCCTTAGGCTCAGTTGAATTAGATGACAGGGTCGGATGTAGGATTTAACAAGGGAGGGGAGGGGGGGGGGCACTGGTACATTGGGGTTACAGAATCAATGAGGCATGTCCTCCAAATGTTTTAATTTGAGAACTGGAACCTAGTTAAAACTTGTTACACTCAAGGTAATGTCAATACCACAAAGTAGAAATTGCAATTACGTACCTGTTCAGAGTGTTTTAATTTTTGCTTCTCCAAAAATGGGGCTGCTAGCAATCCAATCCATCCCCCTAACTCTGCCTTAGTAAGATAACCATTCCCTATGCCCTCTCCATGATAATTGTTTCACTGAATATTTCTTTTGTGTGTGTACAGATTCTTCTGAGATCCCTTCTTTGTGGGAGATGCAGTCATCCTTGTTAAATGACGGCAGTGAGGATGTCCTGGTGCCTCTGTGTCAAAGTCTTCTTATCTCTGCTTTAGAGGACCCAGGATGTGAGGGACCCAATGTGAGTATTAGATTTTTTTGTCAAGTAAAGTGTCCATTGTCTTAACTCTGTCAAGAAGCAGATGAGTTGAGAAAAGTTCTGTCTGTAATATACTTCTTGTCTCTTCTCTTGGAGTCTTAAACCCATTGACGCCTGGATGAAATTGCCTGTGACCCATCCCTATCCCTGGCATTTTTTGCAATACTCCTGAGCGAGCAAAAGCATGAAAATAAACCATATGCACACTAATCACAGACACAAGACCAATAAATGAAGGGCCAACATATAAAAAATATTAACAAAAGAACTCAATCCTGAAGTGTAAAGCTGTTAAGAAAACAAGAAATTATATTATTTCTTGACCGCATGACAAAATGTCTTGTGAAAGCCAAGAAAATTGAATATGCCAAAATGAGTTGATTTTTGACTCCGGAGGAGAAAACGAAACCAAATCGAACAGAATTTCCATTCTTGTACTATCACCCAACATTTGCGAAAACAACAGAAACTAAAAGCAAAAGAGACTGGTGAAAACCAATCTGAAAACAATAAATCAAATAGTTTCTTTGCTGTGCAACAAAATATTATAGTGCGGTGGAAGAAAGATAAAAGCTGTAAAAGTTGTAAAAGCCGCTTCTCATTTGCTAAATTTATTGGTTGTGAATCATGCATTTTACAACACTGAATACTTAAAGAGCTAATTATGCAATATTCTTCGGTTGACCAATCAGCGCTCCTGTCAGGATTCGGGACAGTTTTACATCATCAGTATGGAATCTCTGGCCGTGAATCACAGACGCCTCTGTGCGTTTTGCACGTAAGTAGCTGGAGCGAATGAGAGGCGGCTGTATTCGCAGGCTAAAATAAAAAAGACGACAAAAACAAGCCAACTATTTTAAGATCTGTCATATTTCAACTGTGTTAAATAAGTGGCCACTTGGTTCTTTTCTCTGCAGTTCTGTAGTAGCTGAATAAGATATTTAAATAAAGTGAACTAACTAAACAAACAATGTGGAAGGGGCCATAAATTAAATATGCAGTTCTAAATCCAGCTTGCAAGTTACTGTTTACTTGTAAAACCTGAAATTCTTTAATACAGGGACCAAATGAAAAAAAAAATGTTAAAGAAAGTTACAAAAAAAGTCAATTTTCGCTCAAGTTGAGGTGAGGAAACCTTTTCAAATGCAAAAGAAATTGTTCAAAATTCTGCAAACATGCATCCCTGCAAGACCGCAATTAATTCTCTACACTAAAGCAAAGGCTTGAGTTTTTGCTGACCACTTTTGCAGTCATTTTAACACCCATGGCTATACCAATTGTTGAATTCAACTTTGAAGTAACAATGTACATTTTTGTTTTTGTGTCTTAAAGTCCAAAAAAACTGTTAATGACATGTATTCAAAACTTGAAAGTGCTCCGATCGTCATGTTTGTATGAAGAAAAATTCTTCACCAGTAAGGTTTGAGCACTCTGTATACCCCGGTACCTTGATCTTCCATTCTGAGACCACCTAAACATTGATTTGTATTTTCTCCAAAGCAGTAACTTCTCCCTGCACCATATTACCTGCACTTTTCAAGTGCTTGATTTTAAGAAGAAAAACCATCTTTCTAGGATCCCTAAAGTCCTCCAAAAACATGCTCAATAATTTCATTCTGATTTTCTGGTTTATTTGGTCTCTAGAACAATTAAACAATAAGAGAACAAAAAACGTCTCTACTCCAGGAAGGGTAGGAAAGGTAATTGTCGCCATGTGCTTTTTTCAGGCGGTTACGGGCAACACTTGGAATTAGAGTGGTTTTTCCCACAGGTGGTTATGTGTGGCACAGGTGTCAATTGGTTAACGTCTTGCAATTTCAATGATATTCTCTCATGCAACTCTGGATTAGTTATTCTGTTTGAGTTCAGTCAAATTTTAGTGTCCTTGTCAAAATGGAATCTATTCTAACAGACATTGACAGATGTTTAAGTTGTAAATCACCAACTAGAAAAATAATGTAGTTGATGATTTATTGGCTTTTACAGTATTGTAACTGTGGTCATGATACATGTAGAATTAAATTGTGACTGGTGTTTTTGTCATCTTTCAACAGTCTTTTACTGCATTAGGGGTCGCATTAGCCAAGGTGGAGCTGAATGAGGCAAACTTCTCAGAAGTGTTAAGACTTTTTATATTGTCAAGAAATGCTGGAGATCCACACCTGGTGAGGGACAATAATTGAACCTTTTTTCAACTGCTTCTATTTTCTTTTACACTTGCAAGCATGATGTATGAATATAACTGATTTCTACTTTCAATGTCAAATAAAATAATAACATGGTAAAATTTTTGTTTACCCATGGTGTCCATTTCACATTATTGCACTCTTTGACAGAGTTTGGAAAATAATTACAAAGAAAATTCTGATTAAAAAACCCTTTAATTGTCAAAAAATTTTAACACAGTCAATCTGAAACAGGTTACAAGGGCAGCAAAGAATCATCAGCTTGTTTTGATGTAATTGTCCAAACTAAGAATAAGAGAAATTATATTAGTTATTGACAGTAAAGGAAAGTCATACAGTCGAACCTGATGGCCTCTCTTTTGCTTCAGTTGACAGTCCATACATTCCCTGCAGCCATACTAATTCTGTTCTACTATCTGTCAGCTCTCAGATGCTTTGGTGAGTACTCCATTCCAAGCTCTAACAATGTCTGATAAGGCTGGAGTCATGGCTTACCTGTGCAATGAGCTGCTTTGTAGCAGAACTATCTGCAAGTATGTCCATTATAAGTGTTACTTCTACTTTACTATAATAGCGGAGCTCTGGCGGGCCGCCAAGCGGAGCCCCATAATTATAGGAACAGGATCACATGTATGCATAGAAATTCAAACCCATGCAACTCTTTTCTCTCGGTAAAAATGGCAAGCGGCATTGCTCGTGGGCGCATACGGACGACGACAGCGCAGGAGACGGAGTCGCCCAACATGGCGGTCATACTTCAAATACAACATGGCCGTCACACTCCAAATAATAGGTTGACAGAGACATGCAGCCTTGGTTAACCGTGTATTTCTTTGATATTGGACATTTATGTTATGATCAATTGACACCTGTCAAAACAAGGTTTCTGCTGACCAGTATCATGTGACCATATCGCGGGCTCAAGTGTACAGCTCATCAAAGTCACGCTTTTTTTGAAGTTGACTGCTGACCAAGTGCTTGTTTTCCATTGGATTGTGGGCTCATGTCAGGGTAACTTGTTCAGAAGCCTGTTAACGCTAGCCCAGGATTAAAATTTATTTGAATTATAACTTTTTCTTCTATACAAATGTTTTTTGCTGCTTTGTTTTGAGTACATGGTGATTATAAAACTCAAAACAGAAAGTCAAACGGTAAACAGAAAACCTCACCGCAAAGATACAAAACTCAAGTCAGCATTCTACCTTTTCCTGGGTTAGCTCAATCAGGCACAGAATGACCTGGCCAAGGAGCTACGCTTTTAGGCTAGCCTAAATCTATATATTAATATACTTTACTATAACTAAAGGTTACTGCTTTTTATACAATTACCAAATCAATGCGCGCGCTCTGATTGGTCAATCAGCTGTGGGTTATTGTGCCGGTAAACCCACGGAAAAATCGCGCGTCTTCTGAATTATTATATAAAAGCAATAGACCCCAAGTTTTCTATGGGTTATAGGCTGATCAACCACTTGGGGTGTTGGTAGAACACTCAAAGAATTCGTAAACCACTCGCCTGCGGCTCGTGGTTTACAAATTCTTCTCGTGTTCTACTAACATCCCGTGTGGTTTATCAGCTTATAACCCACGGAAACGTGTGGTCTATTGCTTAAATATACTGTTTATGAGGGAGAAACTGTGTCACATTTACCACTACTGGTTTTAGTCTGTGTAATACTGTTAATGTCTGTGTTGAAATTTTACTATTTATTTCTCAGGGAAATTGAAAGCAGCATTGAACACATGTCCAATTTACGGCGGGAAAAATGGGTGGTGGAAGGCAAAATACGAAAGTAAGTCATTTACTTATTAATGTAATGAAATAATTATTTTATGATTTCACTTGCAGGAATTACTTGGAAACACAGTGTCAGTAGCCATCATTTGACATATATTTTAGACCACAAAAGTATCTCAGTATCTCATATATCTTTTGCTCTTTTGCAATCTTTTTATTTTCAGCATAAAACTTGTCATGACATTAATTGCATATAAAACCGTAAACAACTTTAATTAACCTGCTTTTTCCCCAATATACTATGAGGAACATCACTTTCTCTAGAAATGGACCAGGCTTCTGAAGTCTACTGGAGTACTGCTTGATACTGTTCAACCTTATCTATAGTTATGTAAAAACTGTTAATACTCAGATTAATAAAGAGGAGTTATTCCTTGTCTGATTCAGGCTGAAAGCAATTCAAGCTGAAAAGTACCCAGTTGTAAAGGTGAAGAAGCCTCCAGGCCGTCCAAGAGCCGAGGCCAACAGTGCTGACCCTGAGGGAGAAAACAGCAACTCCATAGCTGATGACAGTATGCAGGGGAATGAAGAAGATGAGGAGGAAGAGGAAGAAGAAGAGGAGGATGAGGACGATGATGATGACGATGATGGAGAAGGAGGTGGTGATGGAACACAGTCCAGTGAGGAGTCTGAGGAAGATGATGTGAGTTAAGACAAGTTGTAACTGATAGATTTCCTTGTGTGTATTACATACAGTGTACAGTGTATGTGTGGTTTTCTGTTGTCAATGTAACATGTCCCTTTGTGCTTGGGCTTTCATTGAGCCAGTCTTAATATCAATATGCTCAAGAAAAAATTTAAATGAATTTAAATTTAAACAAAAAAGATTTTTTTAGGATGCAACTGAGCCCACAACTCAAGAGGAACTTGAAAGGAGGCTGAAGAAATTTGAGAAGGTGAGAAAAGATTGTAGAGTGATTTATTTTAGTTTTTGCTAAATAATTAAAATTATTCACGTTCTGGACACTTTGCCCCTCTTGCATTGTTCTATTCATAATCCAGAATTTAACCTGGATGCATTTAAGACCCAGTATTGCTTATTAAGTATTGCGTGTTGTGATCTCATGGTGGCCATTTTTGTGATGTTGAAAATTCTGAGGCTTTTGTTTGCCGCCAGAACAGTCTCATAAACAATAGATGCCTCTCTCCTATGGAAACCAAAACAACAACAGAGGTGCACGAAGCATAGTGGCAAAAATATAAAAGCAATAACATTTGATTTAACACTTACCTTGCAGAAGCATGCAAAGTTCCGTTACAAACTGTTTGGTTCTTCTCATGCCTTGCGAGCCCTTTGTTTGGGTCAGGATCGGTACAAGAGACGTTACTGGATTCTGCCTCACGGAGGAGGCATCTTTGTTGAAGGAATGGAAACAGCTGAAAAAGAAATTGTTCTGGATTGTAAACCTGAGGGTGACGACATAAACCACTCAGAGGTCAAGCATGAAGGGATGGAGGTGGGTGGTGTAAAGGAAGGACAAAAAATGGAGCCATGCAAAGATGCAGGGGCAGATAATAACACAGGAGCTGACACGGTCATGAAGTCTCCAACAGTACTTAAATCTCCTCTTAAATCACCTGTTCGTTCTTCCTTGGAGAGTGTTCTCAAAGCAGACAATAATACAGGTATGGCCTCATCAGGTGACAACAAGGTTGAGGTAAATAACCATCATGGAAGTTCACAGACTCAGCCCACTCAGCCGAAGCTCCACAACACATACAGCACATCTGCTGCAAATAGGAATGCTTTGGAGATCCAGCGAATTGAAAACCTCTTTAGAAATGAGGCATCAACTGGCCTCACTCATCACAAACATTCAAATGTACAGCGAGCGCAGGAAAGAAATTCTTGGTTTAGTCTTCTACCACGCATGCCTTGTGATGAATCTTCACTGACTCTTTCCCATACCCACAACAGTGGGCACTTTGTTCCCACATACAGTAAGAGAGGTGATACAGACATTATGAGTACACCTCCATTGAAACGACCACCTGGCCGACCACCAAGGATTTCCAATACAAATTATGAAAGTGCAAATCGTCAAGCAGGGTCTAGCTCTTTGCCACAAGGTGTAGTTCATCAAGCAGCCACCATTCAGTTTCTTCCTCAGCTAGCTGTAAAGAGGCCACCTGGACGGCCGCCGAAGTCATCCTACCAAACTTTGAACTTGGTGTACGTGGATGGACATCCCCAGGCCAATATGCCTACATCCACCTTAGCACTTAGCACACAGTCAGCTTCAACTATGTCACTGTCATTTGAGGAGTTGAAGAGGAATGTGCTGGAGTCACTGATGCAGGAACCTGCACCAATTCCACCTGGTAATTGATTATACTTACATTTCAAAATGTAAACTTGAATATACCACTGTTTAGCTTGTCCTTGTCCTGACAGGACCAAAGAACAAAACTTTTAATGAAGGAAAACTGAAAAATGAACAGCATCATGTTAAATATTATTACTGCTCATTGGTAATTGGTAAAAACTAGGTGTACACATGCTATTTCTACATGTTGCTGTCCTTGGCTGAAATCCTACATTCATGGTGATAACTTGATAAGCAAAAGTGAAGAAAATATTGTTAGTGGCACATCGTTTAAGTAACTGGATAAAATTGCTCAAATAGGGATTGGGAACAAAACCAGTCTGCAATTATTGACCCTTTATTCCTGGCGAGAGTTCAGTTTTACCTGTTTGTCCCATCTCTGCCCTTCAGTAGAGAGCCTATCTTAATTATGTTTTCCCTTGACATACAAATAGGCCCTTTTCAGGTTCCAGTCACATGGTACAGAATAAATTATGCTGGGATGCAAATGAGGCAGTGGGACTTTCAAAACAAAGTCACGCTGGACTGGTCCCACTGCGTCATTTGCGTCCCAGTGTAATTTATTCTGTACCATTTGACTGGATTATGCAAAGGGCCTATTGGTTGGTTAAAAGGAGAAGGTGCATGGCTTGAAAATAAAACATGAATTCCAGCTTGCCCTTGGAACAAGTAGTTCTAGTTTGCTATTTTAATGATTTGGTTGGCAAACATACATTTTGTACAGTATTGCCTGATTATTTACCTTATCCTTTGCCCATCAGTCAAGTGAGAATAAAACATTACTTGCCCAGAAGGAAAATCTATTTGTCAGGAACAATGAGACATATTTTTGGAGCCCTGGGGTGTCATAAGTGCTTTTCTTCTGTTTTTTTTTAGAGTTGCAGCATGGCTGGTGGAGAATAACAGAACCATCACAACTGAAGGAACTTGTTAAACTTCTACACTCAAGGTAAACTCTCATGCTCAATTCTTGTTCCTTATAAGAGTTGTCACTCATTTTCTACCTTATAACTCCTCATTTATCATCTGTTATCATGATAGTTTTTAATCAATTTTGTTTGGCATTGTTTTGCTGTGCAGAGGAATAAGAGAAAAGATTCTTCAAAAGAACTTCCAGAAGTATTCAGAGTATGCCAACAGCTCATGTACAAAGGGTGATCAAGGTATGTAAAGTCCTGTGTAACAAAATTTTCACTAAATTTTGATAATCTCTGACTGGTGCAAAGCCTTGTGTTAATTATGTTTTTAAACCTAGCAATGATGTTTACTATGAGTTGAAGTGGCTTGCTTATTCCATTGGTTGGATCAAGAAGTCCAGTATTAAGCTCTTCAAGGGTTTATTGTTGTTTGGTCTTGGTGTACTCTTTCATTGTTTCTCTCCAACTAAGAGTAGAAAATAACTGCTGTTTGAAGAGGAATCAGACAATTCATCTGGGAGGATGGGGTGATCTCATCCAGAAACTGAAGGATGGGGTAGGGTCATGATGCAATACCATCATGCTGCCCCAAAAAACAAGACAAAAGCATGGACATAATAAGTTTATTAAAGTTGAGGTCAATTCCTTAATCATTACGAAACTGATCATATATTTTTAATTAACAAGAGTCGTTTGTTTCTCTTTTTATGAAAACTGAAGTTGAGAGTGATTCTGATGACGACAATGAGACACCAGGGAAGTCATGTTCTGAGAAAAATAAAAACAATCCCATTGGCGATAAAATGTTTCCCGAGGTAGCATTTGCAGTTAACAAAGCTATTCTGAGAGAAGTTGAGGAAATGGAAGAGAAAGTCTTTCAAGCAAGTCTGCAAGTCAAGGTAATTCTTACAAACTTGTTTTTTCTGAAACTTTCCGAACCTCTCATATTTAAATGTAAAATAAATAAAGTACTAATAAACAATTAGACTACGCGCCCGAGTTTTCTACGAGCAGATAGTCAATGAGGCGCATCGCTCGTAGAAAACGAGGGCGAATAGTCTAATTGTTTTAGTATAAATTTGCGGTAGTCTCATTGCGTAAAAGGAAAAAATATCAAGTAACACGTAGAAAAGAACTGTTTTATTACATTACATCAGGTTCAAACATGATGCGTGATGTGCGCTGATGCGTAACTGCTGACTATCAGCAGATAGAAAAATGGTAATTTAGCCAATCAAATCACGAATTCACAATGACTAAAAAGTGAAAATTCAAGCAGATTGTATTTGGACTGTTTGATGTGAGCACTCATTGGATTCTCTCTTTACTTTAAGGTTGTGTTAGTTGAAGTAAGAATCTGGTTTGTTTCAGGGTTGGAGGCTGCCTTCTAAAGCTTCAAAGGGCCTTAGTCATAATCCAATGTCTGGTGAGTTAATCATACACTTTGGTAGGTTTTCTGGTAAAAGCTTTAAAAATGATGGCTTTAAGTACACAGGGCTGTCATTAATGCGGAACACCTGTTATGGCTGAATCTGGTTGATTTTCCCTTGCTACTATGGGTGAAATTGCCTGTTGTTGATAGAATTCAACCACAAAGTAACATGTTTGCTATGGGTGTGTCAATTGAGGCTAGAGAGAGATGACTCAAAATTTAATGACAGTCCTGATATACTGATTTGCAAAAAATTGGCATTCATTGTTTGCATTGATTAGGGTTGTGTTATACAACTTTCCTGATGTTGTATGGAATAAAAATTGTTTTATTATTATTATACTTGTATGTTCAGTTGGGGGGATCCACACAGAGTATTTTCAACTTTGGCAGCTTTGGAAGTGCAAAATAGAATGAGCTTTCTAAATAGTTACATGCATATTTTTGGATATGCTTACATAGAGTGCCTTGTGGATCCTCTCTAGCACTGACAGAATAATTATTGTTGCATAAACAGATTGCCTTTTTGCATATGTTTATCTTTTACAATAGATTATTTTCCTTCTTCTTGCTTTAAATATTTCTTTCTTTCAATGTGCATAGAAGCAAGTTCTGATGACAATCCATTAGTAATTGCAATAACAAGACTGCTGGCATTGGAGCAAGCTATAGAGAGACGCTATCTGAAGCATCCCCTGAGAAATGAGTGAGTCACTGCTACTTTATTCCATGTAGTGATCAGCAAGACATCTGTGACTGCAAGTCAAATTGGCCATTATTGGGTTGAAACTAGCTTGAAATGGAGGAGCATTCAGGGGAATATCATTAAAAAGAGATAAATGTCGTTTGCATTGATGCACCACATTAGCCTCAGTTGCAAGCTACTTCCAGTCCAATACCGAGAATAAAAATCATGAAAATCTAATCTTCAGCTGGAGTTTAGAAAGTCTATGAACAAAATGAACAGAATTTAAAGGTTAAATGTACTGTTTAACAGGCACGTGTAAACTCGTGTGAATGTGTATTGTTTTTCCAGTAAGCTACACATTCCAGCAAATATTGGTACAGCAGCTGCCCCAGGGGAGGTACCTACAGGTAAGTTTGTTTCTGCCAACAATGCTTTTCAACATGGGTCTTGTTTGGTAAACTTGAGTTTTCTTTGTTGTGGTTGATTTGTTTGTGGAAAATTGTTAGGTATAGAATTTTGGTCACAACTAGATTTCATTTCTTTATTTTTAAATTGTTAAAGACTTTTTTCAAGCAACTTGCTAATTGTTTTTCCTTTTGTTTTATTTTTGTAGAGGATGGACAACCAAGAGAAACAGAAAAGATGGAGTAAGTACCGTTAAGTTATTCATTTTGAATTATGTTCCAAGGGATTTACATGGGGTGCTTTTCATTCTACCAAAAATTCCAAAATTTTCAAAACAGAGACAAATGTTGTAGATAGGTTTTTGGAAAGTTTCCAGAAAATCCGGAAGTTGTTGAATTTCTGAAAAGCATACCATTCGTCTGAAAAATTTCTAAAATTCTAGGAGAAAATCAAATGGAATGGAGATCCCTGGTATGAAATTGCTAAAACATTTTGATGTACCTTGCAAACTTGCCCTCCTTTCCAGAAAATCCACAGAATATTTCATGGAATGAATTTATTTATGGGAATCCTGGAAGATTGCTTCAAGTTGAGATGAACTGAAGAGATTTTCACGTGCTAAATATAATAAGTGTTAAATACAATATTATGGTACATATCTGAAACAAATTGAAATTTGTTGAAAATTAGAGTGATGTTATCATTTGTAGGGTTGATATGGAAATGGTGACCCCAGCACTAAAGATATGGCGTAATGCAGTTGTGACGTCACAGTCTGCCTCTCAGCTGGCAATGTGTCTGTTCATGTTGTATGACTGTGTAGCCTGGGAAAAGTCCATCATGAAAGTGGTAAGGGGATATTTGCCTATCTGTTTTGAAAATGCCGAGTGTGGAGGCATGGATGAGATGCACATGAAAGTTTACTTTGCTTTGCTTGGTGAGGCGAGTTCTGTGTTGGAGAGGAATGGGTTTGGAGAACAGCACTTGAGAAAACTAATGATACTTTCCAAGTAGAGTGAAACTACAAACAAATCTGTGTCTTTAACATTTTTTCTTTTTCTTCAAGTTCTGCCAGATTTGCCGTAAAGGTGACAATGAAGAGTTACTTCTGCTGTGTGACGGCTGTGACAGAGGCTATCATACGTACTGCTGCATGGTGAGTCACATGACAGCATTCAAGCCAAGAATTTAGATGGACCTCTCTGTTGTTAGAATTTTGAATCTTTTCAAGTTTAATGTAGTTTTTTTCGACCTTTGCGTCAATCTTGTAGTGGCATGCAGAGCTCTACAAAAACTTGAATTCCAGCTTGCCCTTGGAACAAGTAAAAATCTTAGGTTGCTCATTTAATGATTTAGTCGGTAGACTAATTTCTGATCCCTTGCCTGGAAGAGTGAAAATTTAATTGGCCAGATCCCATCACATTTATTATTTTGACATGATGAACCTTGCAGTTAGCCGGACACTTGTCACACATATAAGAACCTAGTATATGACCTTGCTCACAATGAGTCTCTCATAGCTCAGTGGTTAGAGCATCCAACCGGTATCTGGAAGGTCATGGGTTCGACTCCTATTGGGGGCTCAGAAAATTTTTTTCAGACTGATTCGACTTCATCATTATTGAAGATCTACTTGTCCGGGACAATTAGACGGCATCTTTTTAGCCCTGGGCATGGTATTCTTTCAAGACGTTGTTTTCTTTGTAATCATTTCATAGTTATTTGGGTTGAGTTCCAAGTGTTAAATGTTTTGTAGACTCCACAAATGTTTATGATCAATTGTGTTGTGTTTGTGCGCAGCCCAAACTGTTGTCGATACCCGAGGGGGACTGGTACTGCACTGACTGCATTGTCTTGGTGAGTATGCGCATTACATCAAGCTACTTAGCATTCCCTTGTTGATTATTTCCTGTATTCTCCTCACCTGGCTTTTTGGTAGAACGATGGTAAAGGAAGATGAAATTAGATTTTCGTCACTCGTGGACAAACGTGTAAACAGCTTCCAGCGTAGTTTCTAGTGTTTACCAAGCGATGGTCACATTGTGTTTGTCTGGTGTCATTTCAGGCCGCTGGGGGTGATAATTGCTGTATGTGTGGCGGAGCAACAGGCAAGATGGCCAAATGTGACAACTGCCCAAGGAACTTTCACTTGCAGTGTCTTGAACCGCCACTTAGCAAGTACGGAGTACAGTTAACAAACAATAGGCCATTTTGGAGTTGTCTTCTGCCTCTGTGTCAAATCGTGTCTTTGTGCAAAACCATTCAGAAGAAAATGTGTTCCAACGTCGTTCCCAGGGTCCTCTCTCTACCTCGAGGTAGAGAGAGGGCCCTGGGAACGAGGTTAAATGTGTTCCGCCTGCTCGTTCATTTTCATGTAAACCAAACTTATTTTCATATCAAAGGTTATGCACGCAGACTCGTTTTGAAACCGAGGCACGAGGGAACTGGAAACGTTTTGGTGTTTCTTAAGGTCATTCTACTGAAATAGAATATGCACTGAGATTTTTGTCAAACTTTGTCTTTTGACTGTTGATACTATAGAGGAACTTAAATTTTGAAATCAAAATGAGGGTTGCCCATGTTCGTTTAGGAGTATCAGCACCTTGTTATACCCCATAATGATTATAGTCACGACTACTAGCTACATTCACGTTTCTGACGATTGTTTCTTGTTCTACACTGAGAATTGGTCCATGTTTATTGTACATAGGAAATATTTAATACCCATTTCAAAACAACAGAAAGAATGATATGTCACCATACTCGTTTATGAGAAAATGGCGATTTACTTCTTTGGCGAGGTCCAGCCGTAAAGAAAAAGCCGCCTTTTTCTAATGCGCGTGCGCTGATCACGCGTGAAATTATGCGCAGTAGAGATGCGCAGTGCAATACTGGAGAATGCTCTTAAGCCGTTTGTCTTCTTTGCTTACCAAGTGATCTTCTCTTTGTAGGGTTCCTAGAGCATCATGGACTTGTCCAAACTGTAAAAGAGTAAGTTTAATGTTGTTCTTTATTTTTCTCAGTGCCGAGTTGAGGCTCCATAACCTTGCATTCATGTTATGTCTTCTTATTGGTTTGGAATGCAGTCTTTGTTTACAAAAGCATGGTATAAAAGCCAGGGAAAAACTGAGAGTGAAGTGCAAAGGACAAACTTGAACAATATTCTTTTTTTATTTTAATCGTAGAAGCGAAGCAAGCCACGCCGGAAGCGGAAGTTCAAAGAAGAGGATGACGAAAATGACGACAGCCGGCCTCTCACCCCTCCCCCTAAGGAGGAAGTTCGCCCACATGCCAACCGGAAACAAGCTTCCAAAGACATGGCACCCTGCCGCATGATCTTAGCGGAAATGGAGAAACATGAGGATGCTTGGCCGTTCCTGGTTCCAGTTAACCCTAAACAAGTGAGCCACGATCAGGTGTTTTCTAGTTGTATGTCAAAAGTTAGCCCTTGATTTCAATTTACTTGTGGTCGACGGAGAGAGGGAGAGGGGAGGGTAGGTAGACAGTGGCTGTCCCTATTTCCCAGATAGGGTAGCCGCCATTTTGAATACCGTGACGAAATTACTCAAGGAATTGGGTACTAGTGCGGGAGTCACAGTGGCGGGTTTACGAGCAAGTACTGCAGTTTGTCGAAAACAAAGCAAGACTGTTTACAATCAAGGGGCGGGAAGAGAAGGAATGGTTAATTAATACAGGTAGTAATGTTTGTTCGTCTGCATTTGCCCAAAATCTTAAGAGCACTGTATCGACTTGTTTGTACCGTAGTTCGATTCTCGCGTTAGCATGTTGGTAGCCGCTAGGAATTGACATGCTCTGTGTGTTACTTAAGTTTCCAGAGTATTACAAGATAATTAGGAGACCAATGGATTTTCACACCATGAAGATAAAGCTTCGTGACTGTCAGTAAGTGTTATGTATTGCCTTTTATGCATTGTTTTGAATTTCCTTCAGATCAAAGAAATCCTAAGTGATGCTTTTTCGGGTTGAAAAACGCCAAAAAAGAGTTCAAAACAAACCAACCAACAAACATTGATTGAAACGAATTTGGCAAGATAGGTCATAGTTCAATGTCGTTTGACTTTGAATGTTTGTTTTGGTTGGCTTCGCCAAGCTTGTTCACAGGCATATCATTTAAACTAAAAGAAACAAATACATTAACTGAACATTATAGGCATCAAAATCCCAACTGGCGGGAGACAAGCATGAACGAGAAGTTGAACTAGGGTTTACCGAGAAACAAGTACAGCTAAGTGGTCAGAGCGGGATTAGAACCCGCGACCTCCAAATTTCAAGCGTTACTGGAACATTTTTTTAGGTGCTAATCACAGGCGGTTTTTTTGAACAGGTATCCAGGCCCCGCTGATTTTGTGGATGACGCACGAACAGTTTTCTTAAACTGTGAAGAATTTAACGAGGATGACTCGGAGGTGAGTCACGTGACTTACACAGTCAAGCTGCGGTCTTGTTGATCGCAAATTGAATTATCGGTACTGTGCAACATCAAAGTCCATGACATTCACGATCTAATTTTTCTGTATTATTTTATTTCTGCAGGTTGGCCAAGCTGGCAAACGACTTTTCCAATTCTTTGAACGACGCTGGGAGGAACTGGCTCCAAACATGGACTGAGGGATGGGGGGAGGTACGAATTTTCCTTTAGCTTCTTTGTCTTCCCACACGCCTGCTCCTCACTTGTCTGTAGGCGTATTTTGAGTGCGCGGAAATTAGCATGGGGTGAGGGAAAATTTTCCAAGGAGAAGGCGAGCCCCAATCCTCTGCTGGCTGAGCAGCAAATCCAAGATGGCGACATCAAAAATCACCTGTACTGCAAGTTGTCTTCCTATCAACGACCAAACTTTCTTTCCTTTTTGACTTACGTGTGTCTTTTTTTTTTCATTAACAGATTTGAGATGAAATGAGAATAACGCACATGGTTTCAATAGTTTCGTTTTTTTTTTCTTTTCTTTTAATGCATCAGAGGCAGAGATGTAAGAGTTTGAATGAAATGAGATTTCTTGATCATGATGTTATTTTGGGATGGAGAAAATTTTTTCGTTAATGCAAGTCACTGTTGGAATTTTGTACGGGATAATCAATAACTAGTCGCTAACTGCCATGTCAGTTGTATTCTGTCAATCAACGTAAACTTGTACATAACAGGATTGACTAGTCAGCCGACAACACTTATTTAAACCAGTTAGGAACCGTTCGTACCCACAGAGATCAGTCAATGGAGTTTTAAAAGTAAACGTTTTTGTATGACATTTTTACTCTTGTAGGCTTGCTGAAATAATAAAAACATGTTTTGGCTTTTTTCAACTGCTCTGTCCTGAGACCAGTTACTGTCTGCCACTGTCTTGAGCCGCGTGACTTGGAAGTTTACACCCTACGCCGTCAGTGTTGTTGGGGCTAGCGTGTTTCTTTAATTTAAATAAAATGTATCTACCTACCTACCCTTCCACATCAAGCCGGAGAAATTTAAAACGCACCAATCAGCGGCCATTTTGGATTTGTGTCGGAGAAATAAAGCTTCTCCGGTGTATTATGGTCGGGGCCTAATACCAATATGAAGATTCTAGTTGAATTGTTCACAAATCATAATTTTTGTGATTTAAACCCTGGGGACAATGATTGCTTTGGGTCCCAAAGCAATCATTTGCCATTGCAATGATTTAGATATAAAACTAGCTTTTTCTTCTTTTTTTCTTTTAAGATCGGTAACATGTTTGGTGTGGGAGACCCTATCCCTAGCGGGCTCTGTTCACTTGTGGTTTACAAGATTGCATGTGTAGGCCGTAATGCCGGTTACGTCGGCGAAACGGTGCAGCATTTTTCCACGCGTGTGAAGGAACATTTTGCCAGTGACAGGACCTCACATTTTCAAACATCTACAAAATTCTGAACATCCCCACCCCCTTATGTTCAGCAGATTGTTTTCAGGTCTTCGATCACGCCTCAACAACTTTTCAACTAAAGATAAAAGAGGCTATTCATATTTAGAAAGAAAACCCTCTTGGAATCAACATTAGGTCCTTTGCACGATCTAGTCACATGGTACGGAATAAATTATGCTGGGGACGCAAAGAACGCAATGGGACTTCCAAAACAAAGTAACTCGTACCAGTCCAGCCCGACTTTCCTTTGTTTTATTTACACTGGTGTAACAGTCTTTTTACCTTGGAGAACATCTGTACATGATAAAGGATTTATACACCGAATCTGTAAAAAGATATTGACCTTCAACGAGGACTATATTTGAAATCCTGAAGTTTACCTGTGATAGCCCGCTGTAATAGACCTTCGCTGTAAGAACTACCTGCGAGCAACTCA
>CM042752.1:1862406-1872406 GCA_022496165.2 Catalaphyllia jardinei
AATTTATTTTTCAAATCGGCACTCTTAATCCTCACGGTATCAACGAAAGTTTTTCATTTAACTAATGTATTCTGTTTTTCACGTTGCCAGGCACCAACCAATAGCGTAGTTCCATATTTCTGTATATAAACCACACACAACCCACAATTCCTCGATTCGCTTTGACGAAGGGCTAGCGCTCGAAACGTCAGCTTCTGAATCTCTTTACGGTGGCTAATTCACATTATCAACTCAGTTGATAAAACCAAATTATCTTGTATAAAAGTTTATACGGCGTCGAACGCACTCTCGTAATCTTTGATTACTACTAGTTTTATCATTTTCTACCTGCAGTCAAAGTTTTTAAAAAAATCTGTACGTGGGAAGTTTCTGGGCGCGAGCGTCCAAAAGTAGGTAGTTAGATCAATTTTATTCAATATTGTTGAGTCCTGAAGGAAATACCTTTCTAAATAAAGATTTTACCTTAGCAAAGATCATTTGTAGTTTAACCCTCTAGTGTACAAGAGAGAAAGAGTTTTCCAAATTAGGTTCCCACCGTAATTTTTATAGTTTAAAAATCGAAAAACGGTAAGTTAGCAATACAAGGCTTGCGTTTTAACAGCAGTTTATTGTTCTTGAACACAAAGCACTGGTTATAAAGACACTACACAAATATACACTAGTTATCCATGGTATGATTGGAACTTTTACAGCTATGTAGATGCAACTAAAACATGCACAGACTAAACTTGTTTCTCAAAACAAAATTGTCAACTTTAAGGTTACTCCAAACCTTCGCGGGTGTCCTCCAGAAAAAAATTCGTACGCGCGTATTTTTCAATGAAACCCCCACAAAGGTTATAAAATGTAGAAGTCGATAAATTTATGTTCTGTTTTGACTTTTGTTTTCCAAAGGCGGCAGAAGCCGTCTTCTCCAAAATGACCGGCTGACGTTCCAGCGAATTGATCGGGTATGAAATGCGATCGTTGATGCGAAAAAACCGTGCAGTGTCAATCACAAAGCATCAATCTCCAAAAGCTGTCAGCATTTTCTTTTATTTCTATTGGTTATCCTTTTACAGATCTGTCAAATTCCAGTATTGAAAAATTCGCGTAACGTGTTGCGTTAGAGGCCACCACGAGAAAAATATTTAAAATTAAAGAATTCGCCGACACCCTTTTGTTCCTTATCCATCAGGGAATGTTCTGACCAAATGTCACGGAAAATCATTAAATGTACATACCCTATTGATTTGCTGGAACGTCAGCCGGTCATTTTGGAGTTGACGACTTCTGCCGCTTTTGAAAGGCAAAAGTCAAAACAGAATATAATTTTATGAATTCTACATTTTATAATCTTTCTACTGATACATAATTTGTGGGGGTTTCATTAAAAACAAGGCGAGTACGAATTTTTTTCTACAGGACACCGGAGGACACCCGCGAAGGTTTGGAGTAACCTTAAGCTTAACTCAAAATTCCTACCGTGTATTATTATGCTTGTTAAATTTTTTTAGGGTAATTTCGTTTTGTCGTCGTCGGTGTCGGTTTTTAACTTCATCATAACGCAAATGACGATGAAAGGATTTAAGCTGACAAAACCGTAGGTTTTATTCCTTTTTTAACCCAAGTTTAATGATTTACGTATCTAGTTTGCCTAACTTTTAAATCAATTTAGAGCCGCACTGAGTACATAAATGATCTCAATGCTGGGGCAAAGAGCTATGAAAACAAATGGGAGCTTTAATCCAACCAATCTGATGAAGGGCCATCAGTCATCGATCGACAAGCATTGGTTGATGCAAGTGATCCTGTGACGTCATAAGCTTTACCTATTTCATCCCTGCCGCTTGGCAACAGACTAGTACCAGAACTTTGTCCCATCGCCGGCTGACTACCTAACTACCTTAATTGTTGATATGTTTCGATTTGGCGATCTTAGACACTATTACGACCTATTACTGTATATTCCGCTGCATAACGGAGAAAAAACTTGCTTCGATCGCGTGTAGAAATGACTTAGGAAGTAGTGATCTTACAACTACCATCATGGACTGGAAACCAAAAATAGAATCCACGCATGCCCTCTACCATCTAAGGTTCTTCGACTTTAAGTTTAATCAAACCCAAAAAAAACCGATACCTTTAAAAAACACCGGAAAATACTAACCCTTGTTAGATCTCTCTTCAATTGAGTGTTGTGAAACCAAAACAAATAAAGAATCACAAAGGCCAAATCAAAGTACTCTGAAGAGCCAATGACAACTCAAAGTAAAAACAAGCAACTCGCCTAAGGCGGGGAAAACGTGAGCGACTAAGTCGTGATAAGTGTAAGTCATGCATCTGATTGGTTGAGGGAGTGGCAGAGTTTTCTGGACCAATCGCAGATATGTCCAGGATTGAGCGCTAATGAGATTCAAATTCCTCATGGTAAGCATCACAAAGTGTCCTCATTAGTAAAAGGTAACCAAAACACACACAATTCTGTCAAATATGAAGTAATATGAAAATGCCAAATAACTCTACCAAATATGAAGTACTAATCAAACAATACTTGCGTTCAATCCTAGGCATAAGTGACCAATCACAGAGCAGAGTTAAGCAAAACCATTGCAATCACAGATTATTTTCCACACCCAATTGAAAAGCGCTCTAAAACGAAACAGGTTACTACAGTCGGACCGCCCAGCAAAGTGTAATCAGGAACATTCATATATCATATTTCGCTGCAAACTGAAGGCAGACCATCGGCCAAAACTGTACAAGGTGTGTCGAGTACCCCACTTGCACTTAAACCAAATCCAGTGCCACCAACATTTTCTCCATTGGTAGAAGATACCAGCAGTCAGATCAAGAACCCTTAGGTCAGCTGAAACATCCACGCAGGTATCCCTGTAGGAAGGACGAGTTGAATCGTACGACACGGTGATTGGAAGACTTCCGCTTATCAAGTCCCCGCTACCGTACACTCCAGCCCTAATGAGCACTACTGCTACAGATCCTTGCAACGTGGCTGTTACTGATGCAGAGGGCGTTACCTGAAGTGACAATTTGTAAAATTGTAAGGACTGTAAGAGCTTTTTTTTTATTAATTCATTTATCTATTTGTATTATTCCTCGCACCATCGGGGCTCGGAAATTCTCAGTGCAATTCGTAAAATATCCGCTCGTGTTATATATAACCTTTTCCTAAGGTGTATTTACTGAAAGTAAGTGCGGAGAAGCTTAGAACACCAACACAGCTCAAACATATGCAAAAATTAGGTGCTGCTCCATGGTGTTCCGGTTTGAACAAATACTCTTACCACAAAATTGAGGCTGAAACAACAAAATCGTTTGATATTGGAAAAAAATCTTATTCAATGGTTAAATAAACAATATGCCCAGACATTTCAGCGGTTGTTACATTACATGTTAACCATCGATCGAGATATATCTACTCACCGTTAGGCTTAACTGGGATGTTGAGAGTGGGCCTGGGTCTACTGAGATTCTAACAGGTGTACTAAGCACAAAGTCCAAATCGAGAGTAACAACCCCCAGTATCGGAATACTGTAGCCCTGTAGAAAAGAAAACAAAACAGCATTACAACTATATAAACTTTTCAAACAATGAGATTATTACTTGAACTTCTTGCGGCAAAGCCTATGTTTAAAATTCGGTCGTGGTCTTCGTCTATCTTCCACCTCCAGCGTTTCTGCGCAGGCGGTGGTTATCAGCCTCCGACAGTCGCTTTGATAATCTCCACAAAAGTTCTGTAACCAGAAAATCCGTGCAACTTTGCCTCGTTTTCTTTTTGGAAACTTAACATTATTTGACCTTGAAACGTGTATTTACCAGATAAGCATTTATTCCATTTCACAGAATTAGAAGTAACAAAAATTTCTTGGTCTTCGACCATCGTAGCTTGATTAAAAATATAAAACAAACAGTGGTGATAAACATATCAAAAACATGCATTTTATAACCTTGACGTTTCGTATGCTAGTCAAGATGCATTTTCAGAAGTATAACCGTTACAGATTTATACTGTAACAATGGGGGTCTGGAACCTCGACAGAAAACATCTGCAATAGAAATTTCTGTGGCATACTTAACAGATACAGCGAAATATCGGGCAAATATATTGTACTTGTTTTAATTTCATTGCTGTTTTATTTCTTTTCTTCTCTTCGCCGTGGGGATCAGTCCACCGTTTTTTGCATAGTGTCTTTTGATTTTAACTGATCCAGGTCTCTAAAGATCCGGCACCCTTTTGCATTGGTTTGTCGTTGTGGTCTTGCCGATATTAGAACATTCCACGTTACCGTGCGTCTGTTTTGAATAGATCAGATGACGTCAGAATCTGGTAAGAACCAAAAAGTGGCACACGAGATGCAGCCGAGTGTCTCACTGATACCCTCTTCTGTTACAGTACAGACCCACGGCAACATAGAATCTGTGTTGTTGTATAATAATATAAAGAAGCAATTTGTTGCTATTGGTGACTTCATCTATGCGTCTGTCCTACAATAGTACATAAGTAACAACCAATCAAAATGTCCGGTCATGTAAAAGTCAGATCCTTGTAATCGATTTTGATAGGCTCCTATCCGATGATCTTTCAGAAAACAGACGCATAAATACAATTATGGCAATGTTTTGTGGCTATATTGTGTGAAGCAAAAGGTTTCCGTATTGTCCCGGCTTCGGTTGTTCAAAGGCTGGATAGCTATCCACCGGATAAATCGCTACCCAGTGGATGTGTGTTAACAAAACAAACCACGCTATACGCTGGATAGTGATTTATCCGGTGAATAGCGCTATCCACTTTTCGAACAACCGGGGCCAGTTAATATTTCTCATTTGCATTACAATGTGATCCAACGTGGATGCGAGGCAATTTAGATTTTATTGTAATGCAAAAGAGCAAAGTTAACTGTTAGAAGGGCTCTTGTTTAAAAGCAGTCATCATAGCCAACAGTGAAATAAAGAAAAGTCAAAATATGATACACATAAAAGAAAGTACACGAGCCACTGATACCATTTACTCAGTTTCCACTATGCTAGTGTTTTTATCAACCTTGTTTTCCGTAACAGTAAGTCAGCTCCCCAAAAGAACTAGGTGAAATGGAGGCCCGATCTAACCTCAGCATATTAAATTCAAGTACTTACAACTTTGATGTTCCTTCCGTTTATCTGCTTTGTTTCTTTCTTAGTGGTGTCAATGGAGCGTCGGAATAATTTCGCTGTTACACTGGCTCCCAACTGCAGAGTTAAATCCAACTCAGTCTTGTCCAGCTTCAGGTAGTATAACTTTTTAATTGATTCAACGCGAATAGTGACTTTCACTTTCATATTTATGCCAATAACTTTTTTCTGGAAGAGTGTGAACGTCATCTTTTGAGGAGCATTAAGGAATTTTTGAACAAAGTTTTGTCTGCGACTTCGGTGTCTTGAGTCGTGCCGTGCCGTTGTCAAGTTAGCTTCTCTCTCATCTTCGCCAGTAGTCGTGGAGTTCATTGCGTTTGAATCTGCTGAGGGCTCGTTCAGAGGCTCTTTCTCGGAGGTTCTTACGCTGAATTTTTGGTCAGAATTTGGTGCTGTGAGTTTGACGAAATCACGAACATCAACATCTGCTAGTTCCTCGTCTTCAAGAAAGCTTCTCCGAGATTTCTCATCATTAAGAAGCGTAACCTTACTCGTGAAAGAAATGTTCATCATGTTGGCTGTTGATCCATTCTTAAACTGAACGGGTTCTCCGAAATTTAGTTGTTCAGTCAAGTGGACCTCACTTTTTGTTACCATGCCGTTACTCTTATTAAGAACGGACGAATCAGCATATGACATGTCCAAGTCAATGTCTGATGTCATATTGGTGACATCCGAGCGATTGAATTTGTTTTTAATCAAAAGTTCATCTTTTTCCGATGTATTCGCTTCTCTGTGCATCTTGACAATACCGGGAAACATGGAAGATTTTTCAGGTTTTGGCTCAGAATTTGGATCTGGTTTCTCTCCGTCTACACGTTCGTAAAGGTTGCGCTCAACAGTTGGGAGGAGCTGAGTAAGAATGGCTCGGGCATAACGAGTTAACTCTGCGTCTGGCTCTTGGTTTCCGTACAATTCAAAGGACTCGTCTGCTTTGGTGGATTTTGGCGTTTTCTTTACCTTGGACCTATTGAATAAAAAGAAAACCCAATTAGGCTCAGTTAAAACATCCAATTGGCAATCAGTATTATCAGTGGCCGGGTTCAATTGAAGAAGCTAGTGACACTTCTCGATAATAATCAATTTTCAGACGAGTTAAGGAGCTACCTTTAGGCAAGAAAACAGCGCGTAAAATTGGAGACACGTTTTCTGAATGGGAACTGGGGAGAAGAGGAGTACCTCAGGGAAGTGTCCTTGGTGCCATATGTTCTCAACGTTCACACCAATGATTTATTCTACTATATTAAGCAGGCAAAGCTGAATGTCTACGCTAATGTTGCGGAATAGTTGTACTCGGCTGACAAGGACCTCGAAACGCTAAACACACAGCTGGGACACGAACTTGGAATTGCTAATAGTTAGTATGGGCGAAATGACATGATTGTAAATCCAAACAAGCACCAGGCAATGGTGCTTGGCGCGAACAGTAATTATGAATACTCTTTTTCCGTTAAGAATTCAATTGATTTATGGGGTGTAACTATTGACAAGGATTTGAGCTTTAATAGTCACATCTCACAGATTTGTGCCGGTGAAGGTTACCACACAATTCAGTGTTGTCAAGAGATTTAAAAATATCATTACCAGTAATGTCATGCTACGTTTATACAAGGCTTTTATCCTACCACACCTTCAATATTGCTGTCTTATTTGCATTTTTCTGGCACTAGAAATTGTGATAATCTGAAGTCTTTGAACAAACTTATTTTAAGATTTACTTTTAATGATTCATTGTCTAGTTATGATGAACTATTAAAGAAAGCAAAGATAACACACCCTTATACACTGGAAGACTTCACAAAATTCTTTGGTAGTTTTGATTCAAGAGTTTATTTTGTTTCTACGTATCCTGAATATCTAAAAGAATTATTCGTTTTTCGTAACTTCCGTTCTTCATTAAGAGGACAGAATATTCTGACCTTACCCATACCAAGAACAACAAGTTATGGACTTGAGAGCATACGATATCAAGCTGCAAAAATCATTGGAATTCGCTCCCAGACAGTCTGAGAATAATAACATCATTTGAAGATTTCAAGACAGTCATAAAGAAAATGAACTTTTAGTAGCAGTTAAAATTATTGTATCAGTATTTTAATAATTTAATTGATCTATGTATTTTTTTCTTTCTTGAAGACCTTAGCTCAATAGAGCTACTCTGGTGAAATGAAGTGTATGTATGTATGTAATTGCAATAAAACTGCGTATCGTTTGTTAATGAAAGAAAAATGATTTTGGAGAGGGAATTTTATATTGCTTTTGAGCATTTGCCGGCTTTAAAAGTAATTCTCACTCGTTACCGACAATATTGAGATCGGCCCCATTCCTCATCCCCCAAACCGGTGAGAGAGTCAAATAGTCAAAGAAATGTAGTGACCAAATCAAAGTAAATTATACAATTATACATCATTGTTTTTGAGTACTAGGTGGATTAAGGAGCCACCATATTTCAACAAACCACCTGTTAGCACTTGCTGGTTCCTCTAGCTCTCCAGATTGTGAAAGTATTTGACATGATGGCCCATACTAACATACCGGTAAACTAAATGTTCTTTTTTTTGGTTCCACTGTGATATTTATGGAAAAACACCATCAAGTAGACGTACCATGCCTAATTACTTTCTGGTAATCCCGACATGACTTAGTAGATAAATTCAGCTAAAGGCCATCTTGTTACCTACCTTGATGTACGCTCAGTCTCGATCTTCTCGGGTCACATTACCGATTTTTTCCACGTTTTCTCCTTCAGCATTAATGCTGATGATCTTAAAAACGAACCAATACTCTTCTGATGTCTTGTTTATTACTTGAAGTGCAACGATAGTACTCAATATTCCTGAAAAATGAATACATTTGCTATTATGAAACATCATGATTGAAATCTATGAGACTAACTTAAAAATAAAGCAATTTGGCAGTTTGAAACAGTGTTTCCTGACATAGAGAAGGAAGCAAGACATCAAGTTTGGTGAATATGTAACCCCAATATACCATAACAGCAAATTAATTCTTTAAAAGATGCAAAGGTAGCAAATTAAAAACCTCCGGGTTGACATTTTGAGAATAAAACACCGTAAGAGTGCCTTTGTCAACTTTGACGATTCCTTATATAAACTTAGCCTTGTTGGCAAATTACAGTACTTTTGTGCTTAGCTACCTTTCAAATAATCAACCTTTTGTCCCCACTTTATTCCTACCCCAAAATTATTCGACAAAGTAACGATCTCCATATAGAATACATTGCATTAAAAATAGTTAACAATTATTCACCGAAGTGGAGGTGAATAGTGGTGGATATTTACCGAGCCACACAAGTGGCTCATGTTCAGTGTAAAACGAACAATAACATCTTATTGTTTTACCCTTTTTCCAAGATGCAAATGACTCCTTTGTTCCTTGTTTTGCCTTTGTCCTATGTATTATTACGTCAGCTATGCAGTTTTACATGGATCATAAACCACACAAGCTGAATAACTAGCGGACCAAAGAGTGTCTTTATTTGTGACAATTTATATTACTCCAACCATTATTACTCCATACTGAATAAAAAAGGTGAATCTCTTTTTGAATCAGTAGTTTCAGTCATAGTAAAAGGGAATAAAAGAAAGAGAAGTGTTATGATTCAAAACGTTACTTGAAAAAGATTGTTATCGCACTCTTAAACAAAGCACTAACATCTGTCTGTACAGGAAAAGAGAAACTTTCCTTGGAGTTCGAGCTAGAAAGTTTGAGGTTCTACTGTTTTTGGTAGGAGTCTTTATTCAAAAGACACCAAAAGGCTACAGAGGCTATACCAAACTTGCAGCCCATTTCTAAAAGAAAGCGTCGATATATCAAATGACGACAAGGACGAGAACTGAACTTCCAACACTCAATACAGACTATAGATACCTTTCTTAAACAACATCTATGACACAACTCTTTGATAAGAGTCAAAGATAAAATGATTTATTATAAGAAGTAGCATGAAATGGGAATATTAGATTCGAATTATTAAGTTAGAGAACAACTCGATAAATTGACCTTGCTCCCAATGTGTGGCTTCATAGCTCAGTTGGTAGAGCATCGCACCGGTATCGCGGAGGTCATGGGTTCGAATCCCGTTGAAGCCCTGATTTTTTTCAGGCTTCTTCTTTCCAATTGCTTAAATTGGAAAATTTACGGCGAGGATCATACTTCACTTGCATCTACAACCGCAGTTCAAATATGAATTATTTCATATACACTTTACATCAATGAATTGAATAAAAGCAAATTATTGAGACCAAAAATACGAACAACAAAAGTTGCATCAAAATGCACTGAACCATGCATGCATGTGCAAATGTCTTCAAGCATATCATACTATTCCACATGTAAACGTGATTAACGCCTCAAAGGTGAACTAAACCACACACGGAAAAGGAACAGCAACTGAAAACTTTGGGGTGATCGCATGACTACTTAAACCCCGCATTTTCTATCTTTGCACGGTCCGACTGAGTTTTGAGCAGATTCGAATTCTTTACCTGAGACTAGATTTAATTTTAATCCGACACGGTTTGATTCATTTTAGCGCAGCTTTGAGATTTTGAAATGATTTCCATGTTAATTACCTGCCTGTAATGTTCTATGAAAGCGTTTCTACTGTTCGTATCTTGTAAATTGTAGACTGTCTGAAACCTTAAAAAAATTGCATATTGCTTATCGTCATCTTTAACATAATCTTTTTTTTCGAAAAAATTACTCTTGAAATAGTAGATTTGTATTTTTCGCTAGCAATGGGAGGCAGTTCAAGAGAGTACCTAACATTTATTAGTAGCGAGATCACATACCTTTCTGAAGCTCTCC
>CM042752.1:1885493-1893062 GCA_022496165.2 Catalaphyllia jardinei
TCATTTCAGAGACGTACGTCGAAAGCCGCCTGTAAGGTATTTACTTCTTTCTCTCATACTTTCTACGGGGCTCCTGGCTCAAAAAATTTCTATTCCACTTGATTTGTTCTATACCCAATCCCATACTAAACTGCCTAAAAAACCATATCCTTCACAGTGGCACATATGCACATAGCTTATAAATGGGAGGCCCACCCACGCTTGAAAGACGCGGGAGATTAGTTCTCGCCATCAAAATAAATCAAAATTCATGTGTACCTCCATTAAATCCGGTGCTGGTAACCTGTGCTCTTTTAGGAATTCATCATTATTCATTCTCAGGTCTTTGTAGTCCTTGTTATCAAAGCAGGCTATGTCTCTTCGTCCTTGGTCCCAGCGCCCCGTGTCCCTGTGCACTGGGATCACATCCGGGACCTGCGTTTGACGATATACAATGCTGGGGTCGTAGTAAGCGAAAGGAACAGGGAAGAACACCTAAATGAAGAGAAGAAAACGGTTTAACGCATTGACCAATAGACCATTGCAGAAACGTGAGAGCACTGGGACGAGTTTCTTATATTTATTAGATCGAAAATCTTGACATTTCAACTGAAGCGTTAATGAATGAAAAGCTACCCAACCAAGTTTACGAGTTTTCAGCAGAAAATTGGCTAAATGGGAGCCTTGCAAAAGTTGCAAAATTCCATACAAACCCTAATAATTTTGTGGCCTATCTACACAATCCATACAACCTCTCTATTTTGGGTGATATTTGAGGAGCTACCGTTTTGCCATTTTCCTCCTCTAAATACTTTTAATCGAGGTAAAGATTCTCAAATTTAGTTCATCTTTCATTTGAATATCTTAGTTTTTCAAACAGTCCTCTCGCGTTTCTGCAATGGCCATGTGGCCCGGGTTCAATCCTGCTCGGTGCCATATGTGGATTGAGTTTGTTGCTGGTTCTCGCCTTACTCCGAGGTTTGTTGTTTCCGGTTCTCCAGTTCCCCGCCTCCACAAAAATCAACAACTACAAACTCAAATTCAGCCCAGCCTGCGCTGCAAGCGTTCCCGTACGAGCTGCAAGAAATCGGGGCGCGCGAAAGAGATCTTTCGACCTGCTAAAGCTGATGAGGCTCTTTTCCCATCATTAGATGTAAGGTTCCATTGTTGAATCCTTTTATTAAACTATCTTTTGGAGACGAACTGAATTTTATGTTAACTTTAAACTCAAGACTTTCGAACAAGATGCCTTGAGCCGACCTGGGGAATCTAACACTTGTTTAGCTCAGAAACTTGCTACATTAGCAGAGAATTCAGGCTTGGTTATACAGCTTGGAAAGAAAACGTACAAATTTTCGCAGCAGGAGGGCAGCTACATGTATTTCTCACAGGCGAGCAACACTAGTTCATCTGAACTTTTTTTGTACGAAAAACTTTCCACCAGATGGTCACACAAGCCGGGCAAAATTGTCCTCACAGCCAATCAATTTGCCCAGTGGCCAGGCCTCAGTGAAACTCCAACAAATTATTAGCTTGCTTGCCAGCTGTCTTGGGAGCTCTCTTTGCCTGATTTCAAACCGTGAAGGAGCTAGGTACTAGTCTGTAAATTACGGGATTAGCAACTATTGATCCACATAGTCATAAAGTGCAGGCCAAGCTTTACAAAATCCCCAAGTTTGGTGTAAATAGGCCCAGTAGTAAGCAAGATACAGCCATTTGAAAATGTCCAAATTTACGAAGAAATGTATGGCCATCCGGGCGACGCTGTCCGAACACAGCGTCCGGATGGCCATACATTTCTTTGTTAATTTTGAAGTTGTTAAATCACTGTATCTCAGTAAAAAACTGGACTGATTCACACCAAACGTGGGGATTTTGTGAATCTTGGTGTACTCTTTC
Organism: Catalaphyllia jardinei; assembly: GCA_022496165.2. Lineage (NCBI taxonomy): Eukaryota > Metazoa > Cnidaria > Anthozoa > Scleractinia > Caryophylliidae > Catalaphyllia > Catalaphyllia jardinei. Next base: position 1,887,372 of record CM042752.1, read on the forward strand.
TGACTATGTGGATCAATAGTTCCTTATCCCATATTTTACATACTCGTACCTAGTTCTTTTCGGTTTGAAATTGGGCAATTAGCCAACCAGCTTGCGTGCTAGGTCTATGGCCTTACAGCCGGGCCTCTGAGTAGTTTCCAGTTCCTCCAGTTCAAATTCGCAGAATCTCCAATAACAGCAGGAGCTGACTATCACGTTACCAGTCTGCTCACCTGCTCACCACTGAGAGTGTTCACACGACATCGATTAAGAAAGTTGACGTTGAACTCGACTCTAAGATCCGTAAAGAAGATTAGAGCATTGACAGGCAGCTTCATGGTAACTATGTCCATTAGCAGCGTCGCCGAATGGTACCTCACACCAATCTGTATCCATGGCAACTGAGCCCACGTGTACTTCTGTTTGTACCTGGATATAAAGACATGGAATATTAGGAAGTGGGTTTAACGGATTACTACAGGAGTGAGGTAAGTCTTCACAACTGCCGGTGCTGATCATAAGTTCCTGTAGAACGAGCCCGGCCCATCCACCCCCCCTTGGTAGGATAGGATATTAGCACATATTACCAATTACAAATTTCAAAACTGCGCGAGTTGCGAAAAAGAATTGGAGGATAAAAAACACAATAGCCTCCATTTGGGGCGGACATCTCCTCGGATATTTGTCCACGGACATTATCTGTTCACTTCTAGGACAGATAATGACCGCGGACAAATATCCTAGCATATTTTTGCGCCAAATGGAGGCTATTGTTTAGAAATTGAACGAATAACTGGAGAATAGTTAACAATTATTCACCGAAGTGGAGGTGAATAGTGGTGGATATGTATGAGCTGTGAAGCGGCGAGGTAAATATCCACCGTTTTCACCGACACTGAGGTCAATAATTGTTGCGTTTGACGAAGTGGAACGCAATCTTAATTTTGGCCTGTGACTCTGCAGAGTTGGTTGTCCTGTGTAAGGTTATTGTCTGGAAAACCCACATTCCTGTAAGGACACAAAAATGGCCACCCCGCTTAATTTTTGCAGGGGCATGTCACGGCATAGTTAAAACTATGGTCACTTCAAATGTACGTGTTGACCACCAAATGTACGTCAAAGGAAGGGAACATGAAACAGTACGATGCAGAATGAAAACACAGGGCCAGCAAGCACTGTCATGGTATTCGAATAATTTTCTAATGGCCAATCCAGACAAGTCTCAGTCTCTAAACATCAATCCACGAAAACTCGATAAGGACAAGAGCGACAAAAAGGCTAAGTATTAAGGATCTCGATATTGCAAACACAGAACTAATCAAACTACTAGGAGTTCATATAGATGAAAATCTCAACTTCACTGAGCATATTAGTATTAAGGCAAGCCAGAAAGTTGGAGTACTCTCACGTCTTCGAAACTTTAATACCCTGCAAGGCCAAGCTACTACTGTGTGAATATATTATACTGCCATATTTAGCTTACTGTCATCTAACTGGCATTTTTGCAAATCATCGGACAAAAGAAAGTTAGAACGAATACAAGAACGAGCCCTAAGGGTAATATACAAATCCCACTCAGCTACATATGAAGAACTCGTAAGGCGTGCTGATAAACCCTCTTAATATAATAGACGGGTTCAGGATATCACAGTACTTTTTTACTTATTTACCTGACTGCGTTTCTGAACTATTTGTCCGCAAAGGCTCTGCACACTCGCTACGGAAGAGTGACTTTGTATTACAACGTTTTAAAACTCTCGTTTTAAGCACTCTGTTAGATATCTCGGGCCGTTTTTATGGTCAAAACTTGCTGAAAATCAAAGGGATTCGCCTAGTTTACGTGTCTTCATAAATAAATAAGAAAACTGAACCTTGACGACATAGTAATTAACAACAGCAATTGCTGTAACCTTTTGTAGTCAATAAAAAAATTAGTTTTTAGATTTTAAATTTTATCCTGTACATAAGCTTTCCCACCTTTTTTTAAATTTTAATCATTTTCTTGTAAATATTTAATTTTCTATAGGTGTATCTTAATAATGTCCCCAATTAGTCTACTGAGGCTAAACAAATTGACACTTAAATAGAGGTTTTACTTACTTACTTACTTTTAGTATTATACCACACAAGCTGAATAACTAGCGACCAAAAGCCACTTTGTTTTACTTCGGCTGCTCGGAGGTGAATAGTACTTGGCTAATCACCTCTGAGCTAGCCAATCAATGGGTGCGAAAAGTACTATTCACTTGTGTGGTATATACTAAAGAAGCATAGTTGAACCTTCTCTATAACGTCTCTATAACGGCCAGTTCTTTCCGTCCCAGCGAACAGTCGATACATCCGCTCTTATTTCAACCTCTCTAAAAACACTATGAAACTCATCCTAAAGGCCAAAATGACCTCTAGCAACGGGCAGTTAATCTACGGTTGATTAATGCTGTGTACAAAACCTAGATCCGTATCATACGTCGGCCTCAGTTCTTGTTTTATTGATATCTTTTTAATGTATCACGAATGTATTCGTTACAACACGCATCTTTTTAAAAACAAATTAGTTGAACCCCCGAAAAAAAACCATTAGTCATATTACGGCCTCACTTCTTTTCAACAGTCACTTTCTGACTGTTCTCAATATCAGCGTTGACGAGAAGCTCCACTGTATTTCACTACTTACCGTGCAATAAGAGCCTTCCCACTCGCAAAAGGGTCTTCTCCGGTTTTCTTGCTGGTTCCATCTCGAACGTTTACAAAGATGGTGAGTAACACGACGTTCTCGCCAGTCTGAAGACAAACTCTCTGATACATTTGCAGAAATTCATCCAGTTTGTTCAAGTCTTCCCTGGTGACCGGGAGAACAAGATGTATTCCACGCTGTTCAATAGCAGTTGGCATCTGGATGCTTTCCACTCTGGTGTAGGGTCTCAGAAGATGAACGCGTCTAAAGGAAATTATTGAAAACTGGATCATTGGATATTGCGATTCGAGAGTTTTCATTGGCTAAGCCATCATGGTATATGAGCCATTATACCATGATCTACAAAAATGACGAGCGCATGCGTGATTTTTTGGGCCTTTTTGTTTTTATTGTAGTCTAGTTTTCTATATTTTGGGGGCGTTTTTAATAAAACAATTATTCCACTCGCGCTTGTTGGATATGAGATGATTATAGCCAACTCGGCGCTGCGCGCCTCGTTGGCTATCTATCATCTCATATCCAACGCGCGCTCATGGAATAATTGTTAAATATTTAACGGAGCTCAGTCACATTATTTTGGCCATGTACAAAATTACCTTCAAATTGAAGAAAACCTGAAAATAGCAATGTACTAACAGAGAAAAATTCCAAAGAGATTATGATACACCATAAAGGAACAAGGATGGTTAGGGATGGAGAAGTTTGACACGGATTACAAACGACGAACTTGAAAAATTTAAGCTTTGCTTTGCAAGATTCACAAACCGCGACGTACCTCCTTTAATGAAATAAGTAAAAAAAGCGAGTAAAAAAAGAGAGTTCTTTTCAGTTTTCTGCAACTTGTACTAAAAATTGTAACTTGTCCACTCTTGGAATCATCGATAATCAAACGTTATTGTTTGTCTGTTTTTGTTTTTTCGCGAAGAATTCTAATTAGCTAATCTAACTAGCTAATTTAAACTAGAAATTTAACTAGCCGGAAGCAGGAAAGAGGATGAAGTGGATCTGGGAGGAATGAAGGGCGACGAAAGAGATTTTACTTTCCCGTACTACACAGGAAAAAAGAGCATCCACCCTACAAGGGAGACCTTTGAGGGAGGCGTGGATGACTTTGAAGGCCAGCAAACTTTTACCAAAAAAAAAATCAGCCACGCACACGACAACTGCTGAAAAAACATTCACGTACGTTCAATGAGCCGAAAAAGGATGTTACACGGAGAAAAAAGATCACGTATACATAGGTCACGAGAAAAAAGTTTGCTAGCACATGACAGAGTACTTTACCAAAATCACCCACCACCCGTCCACCTTCCTCCTCAAAAGTCAAATCGTCCACCCGCAAATCGGTGCCAAACGTAAAAGAAATTTCGTTAGAGCTTCATCTTTGCAAAAGTACTTTTATCAAATACGTACATGATACGAAAACTACCAGCTTAAACTAACAACACACCTGACAATCGAGCCTTTCTCGGCTCCACTATCCTTAATTCCTATATCCAGGATGTATTCTGCTCCTCGTCTCGGATCAACTCGTCGGTAGCCGTTGATAAGACGAAACTCTTTCTGTGCATAGCTGTACTCTCGTGATAACATTTTAATTGCTGTTTCCTTGACATCTTCGACGTCTCTTTTGTAATCACCTAGCAAAGGAACCTGCAAAAAATCGTTTTCACTGTCAAAAAGCCTGATTATCATACATTGAACTCACTATCTCTTTTTTGATTGGCCGAAAGAGTACAGTGAATTTTGGAAATCAGCGCCCGTGACGTCATCTAGCCGCAAATTATACAAATCATGTCAAGGAAACCCAAGGCCACGGGTAATCATGTCATGTATGACCGCAGTGCATGATTTCTAAGGGTACTCATGTCAAGAAATCACGTCAAGTTCGCGCGCTTTGTGTTGCTTGCTCTCAGTGAAGAAGTAAAAATATGACTTAATTTTTTTTTTTCGTTCCATGTATTTATGATATCCAGAGACCTCTAGAGTAATCGAGGTATCAGCCTCACCCTCGGCTTGAGCTGATAACTCCTAACTCGACCTTAATTATTGTGGATAATTGTTTCATATCACGCCGGTTAGACTGACTACTATCATTCCTGTTTTACGATTAGCTCTCAATGATGGAAATGAAAACACCATTCAGTTAAAAAGTTCGCAGTTTGCAGTGTGCACTTCACCCGGTCTGCATTCTTCGTTTATACTAGCCCAAACCAGATTGATTTTCCAGGAAACCACCAATCGGCACAAATTACGACAAAAGTGGCGTACCTTGGGATTAACTTCAGTGAATCCATAACTTGAAGTATCTGTAAAATACTCCCACTGCAGCACTTCGAAACGAGACTTAGGCTCAAAAGGTTGATGGAAACCGATAGGCCATGAAGGTTTCTTTTCCGGAACACCTAAAACAGAAAAATTACGTTTACCTGTTTTACTCTACATCGCGATCAGTTTAATATAGAGAAAATGAAGCATGCATTTTTCTTGGGCAGTGCTACAAGTCTATCGTATAAGCCTACATACAGTTCACTGTATTTTGTTCTCACGAGTAAATTTAACAAATAGATTGCATGCTGCCGTGTGTCTTTTCAGTAATAGATCACTAATGACGCAAAAGCCAGCCAAAAGGCATTTGACATGATCTATGATCTATACAAAATGAAGCATTTTCATTGGTTGCTATGTGTAGCAAAGAACTGTGATTGGTCGAGAAAAATTACGCCACTGTCGAACCTGACGCGAGCGTCGCTCCTAGTTGAATGGAAACTTACAGCGAAAGCAGAATTAAACTGCGAAATCTACAAATCTTGAAGAAAATGCTAAAAAAATCAAGTCAGTTTTTGTCATAGGAGCAGCCCTGTGAGCCGAAAATCTTGGACGTTCCTTAAAAATTACAGGAGTTGAAAAATACCCTCGGAAAACTTGTGGTTGCGGTAAACCTAGAGGCCATTTGATTCGAATTTTGAATGAAAGGAGCGTAAATGACGGTGGAGATTTTTGTCTCCTGTGGTTGG
>CM042752.1:1895662-1903162 GCA_022496165.2 Catalaphyllia jardinei
AACAGAAACACTCTTAATGCCCTCCTTCTAATATTAGCCCCCTTTTTAAAATAATGTTTTACAAGTGTCCTTATCTTAAGAGCAATTTCCAAATGTTAATCGCCCCCTGAAACATTTGCCAATATCAAGCATTATCATGCATTATCACGGAAAAATCGATCTCTGTTGTTAGGTTTTTGCCTTATATTTTTAAGGATGTGGCTAATTTCAGACTTACTTGCTCATTATCATACATCAAGTTTTAAACCTTTATTACCTATCAGAAATGTGGAAAATTCCAAATATGTTCTTTTGCTGCTAAAAAAACATAAATACCCCATCATGGACTCAAACAAGAGACCTTTCTTAGCTCCAAGCAGCTGCAAAGCAGACAAACTCCTTTTATTAAATGAACTAGGTGCAAAGTCATTTAGACAAGTACTGAGTCATTTAGACAAGTATGCGATGAATGAATAAGGAAAAAATTTCAAGCGCAATTTGTCGAAATTCTAATAATAAAAAACGCCTGAAATGAGTATACCAGTCATTTGGTTACATTTCAATATCATAGGTGACAAATTACGTATAATTATGAGATTTTTAATAGTTTATTTGTATCGAGAAATTTTGCACCAAACATTACCACTGCCATTTGCAATTTTGTAATTTTGTAAGTGTAATTTTAAATTGCCACTGAACTTCTGCACCAAAATTAAGAACTTGTCACTTGTGATATTACAGTTACAAGCCAAAAAGTTTCATTAATATTATTTACCCTTTGGTAGCTGTCTGACAAAATCTGCAAATTATCACTTACCATCTGGTAGATATGGCAACATATCTTTAATAACATTCTGCAATGTCCTTGTCTCAACAAACGTTCTATTAAGCTCCAGTTCAGTGTAGTAGCGGTGCATTTTGTACATAACAAGAGGGTCTGTCACAGGGTGCAAGCTTATAACACGAGACATCCTTCTCTCTTTGATCAGATTTATTATGTCCCTAGATTCACTGTCTTTAGGGATGTGGTAAAATAGCTCTGATGCCTGAAATAAATGAAAAAGTAAATCAACAACTACATATTCGGAACACACATAACTTCTCTTTTCGACAATAATGCTCTAGTAAGTGGACAAGAGCAAGCAGAAATAATAGAAATGAAATAGATGAAACATATTTTTATTACAATAGAAAAAAATGTCTTGTTTTTTTTGCCAGCACCATTTTGTTAAAACAAAGAATATTTTTTACCACCACCAAGTCTCACAGACTTAACTATAACATAAGCCAGTATGCGCAAACAGGCTAAGGCAGCATGGCTGGGTGGTCAGCACATCAGACTTGCACTCCAGTAGTCCTGGGTTCAAGTTCTGCTCTGACCACTACCTGGATTTGTTTCACAGTAGGCCTGAGTTCAAATCCTCAGCCACCCTTGTAAAAAGCCAACTGGTTTCCCTTGCACCAGTTTTCACCCATTTCTAAATTACAAATTATTTACACATGATATACACATGCAAATAAATCAAAACAAATTTAAAAAAAGAGCATGTCATCAACAACAACAACAACAACTCTACTTGGAAAGCAAAAATAACTAAGTGAAAAACAAAAGTGAAAACAAAAGAAAATGTGATACTACTGATTAAATTAAAGCTTAAACAATGGGTTTTCTGCACAAGACTATCCAGTTGTTTATTATATTACCACATTCATCAACTTTTCCCAGTTTTGAAAATACATAATGATTTTGTTTTACTCCCTGGCAAATGGAACTTGATTTTGTATACACAACTTGTTGTAGCTATAAAACATCTAAGTGTCGGTAAGCTATTCAAACATCTTCTACTGTAAATATATGTTTTGACTACATTCATTCTTCATTCTGCAACAACATAGGAGGGGCAGGTTTACAGCAAACATCTTTGCTATTGAGCGTCCATGTTATGTTCAACTGATACCTGTCAAAACAGGGTATCTGCTGACCAGCATCACATGACCATATCACAGGCTCATGTTTAGAGCTCATAAAACTGCAAATTTGATTTCTACTTTCAAATGTTACCTGAAAACAAATTGATACTGACTTTTTAACTAGCAAGTCATAATGCAGGTATGTCATTACATTTTGTTTTGTTTTTAATGGCTTAATGTTTATCACATTCCTTCCCTTTCAATTGAATTGTAAACCACTTCTTTTAAATTAATTAGTTTAGCTCTCTTGTATTGTCACTGAAAAGACCTGTCAAGGGAGTGTCAACACACTATTTTTATTGTATTGAGGTCATGTGTTTTTTGAAGTTGACCTGCAGCCCAGGGAAAAGGTTTTCGATTGGATAGCAGGCTAAAGCCAGGTTAACTTATTGGCTTGTATTACCCCCTTATTGTCTTCTCCCTTTACTGTCTTGCCATGACAATGCATGCAGCACTGAAATGGATTCCTTACCTACGCTTCAAACCACATGACCTGTTTAAAACTTAACGACAAATTGCCACTATTCTTTTACTTATTGCCATTTGCACAGTTCAGACGACTTAAACTGCACACTACATCATCTGAATTTCCCATCATCTCTACGAGCTGTTTCAAGTAATTCGTAACAATGTTATGTTCAATTTGAATTACTTGTTTCAGTTGTTTGCTTGGCCCAACTGGCTTGCACTGACCGGCCTTTGTGCTATAAACACTGCTGAGGGTAAATAAAAGGTTATCCATTATTTCTTTTCATTTGGGTTCTGAAAAATTAACTTCAGTAAACGTGGTGTAATAAAATACTCACAAACTGAGTTTGCAAGTGAAGTATGATTCTCACAGTAAATTTTCCAATTTAAGCAATTGGAAAGAAGAAGCCTGAAAAAAATCAGAGCTTCAACAGGATTTGAACCCATTGCTCTACCATCGCACCAGTATCGCGGAGGTCATGGGTTCGAATCCCGCTGAAGCCCTGATTTTTTTTCAGGCTTCTTCTTTCCAATTGCTTAAATTGGAAAATTTACTGCGAGGATCATACTTCATTTGCATCTACAACCGCAGTTCAAATATGAATTACTTCATATACACTTTACATCAAACTGATGGCAAGATCAGCAAATACTTATTTCTCAGACATTTGGAAGTCCTACCTTGCTGTGCTTCATGCTATAATCTTAACCCAAGTCTTTCTCTCTTGCCAGAATAGCCTACAAGCAATGTGCTAATACATTATCCTGAACTGGTGTGATGTCCTGACTCCAGCAAGCAATGGTCACAAAGATAACACAAAATGTATTGGTTATGCTGTACTGGTCTCCCTGCCTAATGATTTTTCTTTTTTTATGTATTCATGTACAAAGATTGTAGCTAGGCGAAGCTAAATAAATAAATAAATAAATTTAACTCTCCTATATAGGGTAAATGAAATCGCTGAATTCGCTGAATTGAATTCAAGTTTGAATGTATTTTCTCTTGGTACGAAAGGTATTTGGTGTCTTTTATTATCTTTCGTCACCTTTTGAATAGACACAGTGTGTCCCTACAACCTGTTGTATTCTTGTTTCTGCTTTTACAGGGAGTTTACAGTGCAAAATAATTTATGTTGGTCAAACGAAGTGAATTAGAACGTTAGCAGCGCTCCAAGTGGAAAAAATATTTGGTGACCAAAATTCTGGCGGAAGTCGCCAATTGGAGACCAAAATTCTGGCAGAAGTCACCAATTGGCGACCAACAGATTAAAAGAGAAACTTACTTGAAAAATTTTCAATAGTAGGACGTATTTAATCGATAGTACAAGCGGCAGAATCACCTGTCTTTCTCTTTACCCCTGTCGTCATTCAAAAACTCTACATGAATGCATAAACTTACTGCAGCAGAGTAAGTGATGAAAACGGGGCGTTTGGCGCATTAGCCCTTCGTGTACTATGTCATGAAGTGTGTTCCCCTTTTTTTGGAAACGTGTAATACGTCACGAAGTGTCCTCCCCTTCACGTTTCCTTTTTTTGGCGACTGAATTTTTTTATGGCGACCATTTTACAATTAAGGGTCGCTTAAAGGTGACTTTTTGAAAAAGTGAGCTTGGAGCGCTGGTAAGGTCTGTAAACTATGAGTGTTTTTCTGTTGGTTTAGGCCCCAGTTAAAGCTCAAACCTTTTGTCATCAGCCTCTGTAATTACGCAAAGAGGTGAAATCCCTCATAGACTGTTCACAGACCCCTATTTTTCGGTGAGATCGTAGATGTCGATTGTTGAGTTTGATGGGCCACCATCTTCGTACAAAATGCCTGTGGGTAGGGGTTGGTGCAGTTAATAGCATAGGGGTGAAAGAACGGAAAAAATAGGGGGACTGTTACAACTTTACTCTGTCTCGTGTTCATGGCATTAGTTGCTCCAGCAACAGCAAACACCTGATTGGTCTAAGGGACAACAGAGTTCATCAAAGCATTGAAAACTCGAGTAACAGAAGGTGCTACAAAGACGGCATGCATCTTAGCTTGCAGGCTTTGCTGCTTGTTTTGGAGTCAGAGGAGAGTTCTTTCGTCCCACACTCATTCGACTCAATTTAGTAACTGCATTTTTGTGAGCAACGTTCAATTGAAGACATTCACAACTGCACAGCAACACAGAATATAAATATCATATTTCCCTGATTTGACAGGTTTCTTCTCCAGGGGAGGAGATTGTTAATAAAAATGATCAGCGGAGGTGCCAAAATTCGGCCACACTGCTTGAACACGAGACAGTAAGCTGTTACAGTCCCCCTAACTTTTTTGCCCATAGTGCCCTCCACCACCCCTCACCACCTTATCAGCAGGCCAAAAAACAAAACCACCTGTAGACAAAACTTAGTTCACTGAATAAATTTGTTAACACAGCAAAGACGAAGAAAAACAATGACATTAATCACGCAAACGAACTAGGGCAAGATTGTATATACCGGGCTACTCATTTGCTTCATTCTTAGAATCATTGAGAGATATGTTAATAACTGGCCCGGTAATGTTTGTGCCTTTGATCATCGGCAGGGGTCGCACATACGCTTTTGGTGTTTACATTGGACATAAAATCTGTCATTGCGAGCTTGTGCCAAGTGCGACCCTTATGTTGCTACCAGACATAACTATGTCCGAAGGACCTAACGATCAAAACGGACGATGTCCTGCCTCGAAGCAGGTCATATCTTGTCTAATGGCTTTAAAATAACAAGTTTTTGTTTTCCTTCTTTCGCAACGTCAATCACACGTGAAACACCGGCGGAAACCAGATCTCACAGTTCTGCAAAGACGACATGTGTGCACAGCTCGGTTTTCTCTACAAATGTTTTATCCGGTCCTAATGGCGAATTTCAACCCACGCCAATTTACAAATTTGCACTATTCACCTGATTATTCTCAGTATAGGGAGGGCTTGTTGTCACCCTTTGGCTCGCAGATTTTTTCTCAAGACTAGCTGCCTTTCGACCTCACAGCCGTCTTTTGACCGAGCTTTTGAACATCGCCAGCCAATCAAGTCATTAACAGTCTCTTCAGCTACCTCAGGAGCAGCAAAAAAGTGCAACCAAAGGGAGAGATGGAGTTTCGCGCTTGAAATATTAAGAGTTGACAAGTCTGGTTTCCAATATCATTTATGTCGTTCACGTGCGACCTCCATTACTTCTGTGGTGTAAATATGGCAAGACAAATTTGTGGGACAACTTCATGATGACGCAACATAAAAAAAATAAGGCCATAGTGCGACCCCTGCCTTACCTCATAACTCCAAGTACACTGCAGACCAACATTCTTGTATAAACATCGCCCGAGCTCGACGTCTTCTTGTTCGGTCAAGGCGTCTTCGAGACAACTGTCCAAGTGAGGGACCAACTTCATCAGCACGCTTCTTGACAAAGCAACTCCTGCACCACCTTGACAATACTTCTCGTGCGTGTACAAATCTCCATCCCCATTCCCTCCATTAGCTCTGAATGAGCCGGGTCTACCAAGATAAACATCTTTAGAACTGTTCACACAATTCAACAGCTCCAGAAGTTTCTCGGGTTTAAGGTACATCGCGTCTTCGACGCGCATAAACCATTCAAAATTGTTGCCATAATGATCGCGCATGTATTTTAACATTTTAAAGGACATTTTTGTCTTAGAAAAATTCTCATCTTCCACGTCGGCCAATTGCACAATCGGCAAGCCCAACACTTTGTTGTACTTCTCGTAAAAGTCGACATCTCTAGATAAAGGAGTGAAAAATATAATTTTTGGTAAAAGTGGAGCCCATGTGTTATTTACGGCGAGCACTAAGGAGTCAATGTTTTCTTCATTGGTCAAAACACCAACAAGTAATTTGTCTCTATGACCAAGTTCACTAGCAACGTAGAAAGGCCGTAGGCCATAACTGAAATGAGTAACTTTCGGTGGTACTGTATTGTGTTCAACCGGCTTAGATTCCTCGCTTGTTGTCTTCCTTGAATCTGACTCGCCAGGTTGTTGATGGTGACCCAAAATCAAAACTTGCGACTCTTCTAAATCGTACAAACATTGTTGTTCCACCACAGGGATGTAAAACATAGACAACGCGAACCCAAGACTCACGCCGATAATCGCCGGTATAACTGGACGAAATCTCATTCCACGAACAGACTTCATTTTCCGGCCGAACGAAGTTGAACCTGAAAAATATCGACTGTTGTCTTCTAAAGATGCGCTGGTACGATTAACACCCCCATCCAACGCTTCGTAAGCGTGAGTTTTGCGATGAAATGTTGCCATGACGGTTATTAGAGAACCTGACCTTGTCGAGTAAAAATGTCGATTTATCCTTCAACATTATTTAAGTAATTTACCTATTGAAATCCTTTCTTATTGTTCTTTGGCAGCGGCTATGAAAAAAATCTCGGAGCTCCATTGGTACTCGTGCTACGATGAATATTTCATGAGTTACTTGTCCATTTGTAATTGTTGCTCTTTTGTTGCTCCGGTTTGTTGTTGACTCAGGTGTCAATCGTTATTCGTGGTTCACATAATGGTTGTTTGGGTTTTGTTGGTGTGCCTCTATAACCTGAGATGAAACTTTTCCTTCTTCCTCCAAACAAGAACTCGATCGGTCGTTCTGTTGTTCACTTCGAAACTCTACCGTGCCATTGCCTGGGGACGGATAGATATAGCAGACAGACTGGGACCGCGCGCAAGTTGTGAAGATCAAAGAAAACGTCCATATTACCAGCCGCTGTTCGGGAGGGGTCGGGAGGGTAGACAAGATAAGAGAGAGCGAGAGAAATCGAGCCTACTATGAAAGGCTAACATTCAAAACGTCAGCTAGCCTGTTCAAAGCCTCCTTAGTTTTCAACGCACGCCCCACCCCCCTACCCTGTCAAGTCTCCCGTTTTGTGCTGGTGTCCAGTCTATGGAAAAGAGAGGACTGTGAACAGTCTAAATGTCAGTTTGAAGATTATTTTTAAAAAGAGTTGACAGAGTAGTAAATAAAATGAATACGATAAATGGCAAATATAAAATTTAGTCGCTTTCCCTGGGCTAGGCTCGATTACCAGCCGCTGTTCGGGAAA